>CALYLW010000485.1:0-190000 GCA_944989445.1 Ampullaceana balthica | reverse complement strand
TAGTGCTGCTTTTTGAGTCTGTACTCTCACCCCACCCCCCCCCCAACCGTTCTTTGCACTGTCTATGATGAGCAAGTCTGCGCGTATGCTACGCGTGGGTCTCTGCAGAGTTCATTCTTTTCATTCACTCACAGTTGTTTGCCCAAACCCACCCCATTTTGACAACTGTGTCTTTCAGGAAGTCTTCACCCGTCACTAAATCATTAGCCGCGTATGCTACGCCGCGGGTCAGCTACTAATACTAATAATTTGTTAATTTATATAGCGCTGTACACCAGCAAGTAGCTGGGCTCACAGCGCTTCACATAAAAGTATTTATATACATATAATAATCAATGCATTTAGTATAAAAAATTAGGGCTGTTATCGATTAATTTAAATTTAATCGTTAACTTTAGAAAAATTATCGATTAATTAATCGATAATTTCGATTAAAACCAAAAATAGAAATTTATGACGTCATTAAACTGAACATTTCTCACGGACATTGAAAATTAAGAATATTTTGAACTAAATTTCATGAAAATGTGTTGATACTTGATTTATGTTGAAGGTGGTACGTCAGCGATGTATTTGATCCTTTAAAAGAGAATTGTTTATGGCGGTGGACACAGTAAACGTTTTCACCATCTTCGACTTTGCCATCCGCAGTTAGCTTAAAAACAACATATTTGCTCAACTTTCTAGTTATATGTTTAAATTTAACTGCGCTGATGCTGTCAGCAGAGCCGTCTTAACGCATAGGCCCGTTGGGCATTTGCCCGGGGGCCCACGAGCATATGGGCCTCATGGGAATATTTTTATTTATATATATTATGTATCTTCATTTTTTATTCCTGCGGGGGAAGGGCCCAACACTATTTCTTTGCCCGGGGGCCCAAAATGGTGTAAAGACGGCTCTGGCTGTCAGCCATTTTATAGTTGACGTCTGTCGGTCAACGTGAATTAATAAAATAAATTTTAATATTACGCGGGAGATGTTTGTACGTAAAAAAATATATATAAATTATTATTAATTATTAATAATTTATTATTTTTTACTAAAATTTAAAAAAAATATTATAAATATTTTCTTAAATTTTAATCGAATTTTTATCGATTAAAATTATCGTAATCGATATTTAATCGATAAAATTTTTAACGATTAATCGAGAAATTAATCGATAATTTCCGCAGCCCTATAAAAAATACATAACTACAACATTTAACGACATCACAGTGTACATAAGCTACGTTTATCATTTAAAGAAATGTTTGACATTATTCAATTAATTTTGAAAGTAAATTTTGAAGAGATGTGTTTTCAATGCGGTCTCAAAGGCCTTCGTAGTTGGAATACTGCGAATGTGTAATGGTAGAAAATTCCATTGTTTGGGGCCAACAAAAAGAGAAAGACCTTTCAACAAATGATTTAGAGCGTGGCTTAAAGACAGAAAGAATGCGTGTCTGTAGAAGAGGATAACTGTCTGGGATACATCTGGTAGGAGAACATTGACCACTGCTTCTGTTTTCTTCTTATCATATTATTAAAGGATCCGCTATGAATGCTTTGACCATTCTGGCCCTTGTGTGTGTTGATGGGACTTGTGTGTGTTGATGGGACTTGTGTGTGTTGATGGAACTTGTGTTGTTTCGGGGAAGAAGATGCGTTATTAGTCACAAGGGCAACTCACTGAAGAAACCAGGAACTGGATTTTTTGGGAAAAGAAGCAATATCATGTGTCGGATAATGTCACCTGAACTTTTTCCTTTTGAAGCTTGTTCTATGAGTTACTGTCCTTGTCAGGAAGGAACTGATTTTTGAAATCCCTTATATTAACTTCACTGCCGTCCCTCTCTGTCTCTATGTCTAGGGCGGGCGGAAAAAACAAACGTCAAAATGACACACTTCCCGCGATGCCATCGAGCTGAAATTTGGCACATAGAATCGTGTCCCCTAACAATGCATCGTATCAAATTTTCAGATCGATCGAACGTGCCATAATTAAATTAATGCATTTTTAGTTTATCTATATAAAACTATATGTAGAAGTCGCTATTGTTTACATTTTACGGGTCACTTGACTTCACGCCAGCCATCGGTGACCACATCTCGTGTTTTACCCAGGTGTAATTCACTCAGTTTCAGACTGTAAATGTTTGTCACGATGGAAAATAATCCATACTTTAAGTTCTGTCTCCTATATACGTGATTTATAGTCAAAAACGTTGTTTTTACGTTTAAAAAAAATTAAATCCCTTATATTAACTTCGAAATCTTGTCTCTCTGTCGGTCGTCATCTCTTCGTACGTCGGTCGGGCGGAAAAACAAAAGTAAAAAATGACCCACTTTCCGCGATGCCATCGAGCTGAAATTTGGCACACGGACCGGTGTCACTTAACAATGCATCGTATCAAAATTTCAGATCGATCGAACGTACCGTAATTAAATTAATGCATTTTTAGTTTATCTCTATACAACGTATGTAATTCAATTTCACAGTTTGTTATTGTTTTTTTTTCACGTGACAGTTCAGTTCGCGCGTTGACGCCAGCCATCGATGTACCGGCGTGCTTTTATTTACATTTTACATGTCACGCTGAGCTCAGTCCAGCGATCGATGACCAGACCTTCCCCTCTCCCCCCCCCCACCGCGGGTTATAAAGCAAATGGGAGCTAAGACTGATTCAGTCTGTAAATGTTTGTCGTGTTTGAAACTAATCAATACTCAGAGGCGTCACTAGGGTTGGTGTCACCCGGGG
Organism: Ampullaceana balthica; assembly: GCA_944989445.1. Lineage (NCBI taxonomy): Eukaryota > Metazoa > Mollusca > Gastropoda > Lymnaeidae > Ampullaceana > Ampullaceana balthica. The sequence goes on along the minus strand of CALYLW010000485.1, from coordinate 187,258 downwards.
CGGTAGCTCATGGTGTCACCCCCTCATGACTGAAGGGGCCGTCCATAAATGACGTCACGCGAGGTTGCCGATTTTTACCCACTCCCCCATTGTCATACTTTGTCACAAAAACTTAGACCCCACCCTTTTTTACGATATGACGTCACAAAGCGTTGACACCCCTCCCCCAAGCCGTATTTTCTAAATAAAAATTAGCATGTTGCAAATTATTTTTTGTCATTTAAATATGTATTTAAGTCTGCACTGTAATATCGTAACACGCGTGAAGTCATTGAAAACGTAATTAAATAAATGGTAAACAATCAAATATTTAAGTGGAACTTTTATTTAAAGTTTCGCGTTTTTTGATGTGACGTCACATTTCTTAAACACTCCCTCCTCGTACCACATCGTCACTAATGCGTGGACCCCTCCCCCCCTATGGCGGATTAAAAGGGGGGGTGCTGAACGGGCTAAAGCCCCCAATAATTTAAGGGCCCCAAAACTTTTTATGAATTATAGTGTATAATAAAGATGCAGGCCATTATGTTTGTACGAATCCCTGAAAATGCCTTGGACAGTCATACGGCAATGCTGCAAATGAGTAGGAAGTATAACGGAAACCAGGCTATTCTTCGTGAGAAGTGCATTGTAGCTCATTATGTGCCGTGCACGGCTCATTCCTTTAATTTGGTTGGGAAAAGAGTAGCAGGTTGTCCTACTGCGGTCAGATTTTTTGTCTTCTGCAAAATCTTTATACCCGACTTGTTGCATCTACTCATCGTTGACAGGTACTTCAAAAACATATGAAATTGATACATGCTAACAAAGCCTTGTCTGACACAAGATGGCCAGCCTGACAGTATGCTGTAAGGTCTGTTAATAGCTCATACCATGAGAATATAGCAGCACTGGAAGAATTAGCAACGAATGAAAATCAGCCACGTGACTGCCGACTTGAAGAAGAAGGATTTCTAAAGGAAATTGAACAACTGGAAGTCACTATTTTACTTGAAATTTGGAAAACAATTTTAGAAAGGAAGTCTCTCATTGAGTTTGTTAAAAAATAGCATTCTTAATTTTATTCCTATAAAGACAAAGGAAAGGAAAAGTCCGTGGTAAAAACAGTGTAAACAATCTTCAACGCTAACAAACAAAAAAAAAGAAAGCGTCAGTTTGATAAAGAGACATCAACAAAAAAGTATTCTGCTGGAGAAAAAAAAATTCAAGATTGAGGTATTTCTGGTAATCATTGAAAAACTTACTTAAGCCCTACAACATTGGTTAGGTGCATATAAATACATCCATGAGAAATTTGGCTTTCTTAAAAACTTAACTGAGCTCAGCACTTTCGCCTCCCGATGGGCAGCAGCCAAGTTAATGGAAGAACATTCAAGTGATTTCGAAGAAGGGGTCGGGTAAATCCGAAGCAACCGTTTCGCCCCCCTCAATTTACTAGCAACGCCATCGAGCGGTGCCGGTTTAGGGCCAGGAGCGCCAGTACGGATTAGCAAAAAGTGCCGCGAAGAACGCATTGGACGCCAGCTCTGAGGAAACCTTCCAGTGGGGGTTGCACCCTAGGTAGGTCTTTGATGATCCCCCGGTCTGCGGCGGTCCTAACCATGGAGACCCGTGTGCTTTGCCGGGATGGCGCCAAAGTGGTAGCGGGTCGTAGTAGGAAATTCCACCACCTCCTTGTGAGGGCAACTTAGTGGGAGGCATCTTCGACTGTATGTCCTGGATGCCCAGGTGGCCGCTTCAGAAGCGACCGCTTGAGGGGGGGTCCTCAGCTGTTACGTCCCTTTGGTGGCCAGATGGCTAAGGGGGTCTTCAGGGAAGACCCATAAAGAGCACTAGGGGCTTCTGATTTTCTTCCACATGTAGGTTCATGTGTGATTTCGAAGACTGCTTACCTTCAGAATTAGTTCAATTTTCAGAACTCTTTAAAAAGTTATTGTCCAGCCCCAGGCTCAGGGTAAGGAAAAGGAATTAGCACAAAGCGAAACTCAAAAAACTTGCACAAAGCTAAACATTTTGCTGCTTTTGAATGAGCTATATTTCAAACAGTCCTTTACAAATGTACACATCGCACTTCGAATCTATCTTTCAATGATGACATCAAACTGCAGCTGAGAGCGATCCTTTTCAAAGTTGAAAAGAATATATAATGAGTTAGAATTTGCATGGGACGAAAAAGGCTGAATATGCTCTCTCTAATGAGCATTGAAAAGGAACTTGTAAGCTTACTCAGCTTTATTGACTTGATTGAAAACTTCGCCATTTGAAAAATTCGCAAACGAAAGTTGTAGGTTGAAATAATAATCATACATATATTTCAATAATTTTTGTTATTTCAAATAGAGAAAAGAATTCGTTACCTCATGAAATTTTTTTATTTTAAATACGGAATAACGCTTAATACTATTCTTTACGGGGGCGCGTTCGTAAGCACTAAACAGCGTAAGTCTGGATGGGACCATCGTAACCGGAGGATAAACATGCATATCTATGCTTTCACGCCTTTAATAAATTATTATATAAAAAAAAATAAACTCAAAGACATTGAAATCATAATTTTCCTCTAGAAAAACATCAACAAAGAAAACCCATCTTTTGATTTTTTTTATTGGGGTGGGGGTGGGGGGTGGTGATAAAAATCGTATTCCCCCCACCCCACTGTGGTGGAGGGAGTCGTGAGGTGGGATTCGTTCATGCTGTCGGTGTGTCTAAGCCCAAATGGCTTTATATCTTTTAAAAGACACTGCCTCTTTCATACCAGCCTTTTTTAAAGATCTCTCTGCTGCGACTATTTCTTTTCTTTTTTTCCTAATTTGTTTTAATGTTGTTCGTGTGTTGAGACTGTTTAATTATTGCAAGTAAACTGATTTTTTTTAAAATAAGAATTTTCGCGTTTAACGTATTTCATTGTATTTCTTAATTTCTTTCTAGATTAAAAAAGTTGTCATCTTTTGTTTTCTGACATAAAATCGTACACAGTAAAATTTTAGGCTCGGGTGTCACCCCCTGATGGGTGTCACCCAGGGGTGGCCCGCCCGCCCCAGCCCCCCCTAGTGACGCCACTGTCAATACTGTTAGTTATGTATCATGTATAAGGGATTTATAGTCAAAAACGTTGTTTTTACGGGTTTGTTTTATTATATTTGTGCCACAGCTTCCCGTCACGTACTCGTCTAGGTGAGAGAAGGTCAACTTTCTATTTTATGCTAGAGCGGTGAACCAAAACATTAAAAAAAAATCTTTTTCTACATGAGAAGCTTATATTACCGTCATCGTTCTTTCTTTAGCTATGCTCTATTTCAGGGGTTGGTGAACTTGTTTGACTATTATCTCAAAATATTAAATTTTATGTTGACCTTAGCCCCCAAAATGTGGATTATAGCGGATTTTATGTGTCCTTAATGAATCTGCATTACCCCCAAGAGTTCCCTTTCAACCCCAAATGGGGTCATTTTTCCCTGTTCGCCGACCCCTGCTCTATTTGTTGCAACGTCCGCGTTTCACTCATCGCCTGCTCTATTCGATTGCGATATCTTTTCCTAATTTGTTTTTATCTTGAACTGCCGCTTATTATATTAAAGCTCGTCCTAACTTGTTCTATATCAGAGGTGACTCTGTATTACCTCGGTTGAAAGAGATTTTTCTTTTTACCGTGGGCGTTACTAATAATAGAACTTGCACAGTGCGGCACCACAGCAAGCAGCTGTGCTCAGTAGGACACCACATTAATTTGTTGATGTGTTGGATGACGAATACAGTTGTGTCCATCCCACGACAACCACAAGGAAATCCTAATACATGTACTGTGGTATATGTAACACGTTTGTTGTTGGTTTCTTCATTCGAAATTTCAACAATTTCTTTTTAGTTTACAATTAAAATATTACAATTGACAAATACATAATACATAAACAAATAAATGGATAACATTAATAATTTTTAGGGCTGTTCCCCTGTTTACGATTAATTTAAATTTAATCGTTAACTTTTGAAAAATTAACGATGAATTAATCTTTAATTTCGATTAAAGCAAAAAATTAAAATTTATGATGTCATAAGTAACACTTATTAAACGTTCTTGTTGAAAATCTAAATAACACTGGAATGTCTCCTTTATATGTCATCTTTTAACTAACTATGCAAAAAGACAAGTGTATTGACATTATTTGGTTTAAGTGATGAGCAGGTCTAATTGACAATATAACCAGCCGAGCTGAACAATCATTCACACGGAACTGAGGTAACTGGTATGCACAAACCGGTCTTGGCAAGGAATGACATTATTGGATATCGCTGGTCATTAAGTTTCCACCATTGTAGAGGGTTAATGAATTCATGAACTTTCATCTCCATTTTGTAAAGCAGTAATTCATCAGAAAAGCTGTCGTCATTTTCTGTTTCTGAGCCAGGCTCCATTACTGCCATTAGCTTAATACGCTTTTCATAATTTGGTTTTGATAAGTAGGCGAAGTGTTAGAACCATGGCAGGCAAACTTTATCAACAATTTGAACATTGCCGTCAGTCAATAGTTTGAAACCAAAATGTTCGTGTAATCGTCAGGAAATTTAATATTTATCGACCACTATTTTTTTATTATATTTTTTTACTTTTTGACTTCCAATAATTAGTAAGTGATGGGTCGATTTATCGTTAAAAAATAATTTAATCGTTAAAATTTTAAAACTATTAATCGAGAAATTAATCGTTAATTTCCGCAGCACTAATAATTTTTATTTGTTTATTTTAAAAATAAGTTAATTTGAAATCATGAAGACTGAGTTTTTTAAAATATTGTATTATAATGTAGTAAACATCTGAAAAGTCAAGGCTTTAAGATATGTGATAGTGATATAATTAAAAAATTGCACATAAAAAGTTCAAGAAAGCCTAACTGGCAACTTGTGAAGTTTTTTTGTTTTGTGAGACTCATACTCGAGAAATGTAACAACAAATAATTTTACAACACACACACACACAAAAGAAAAGAAAACAAAAAGAAGAGCTTTGTATAAATAGATTTAATAAGGCTTAAGATAACCATTGCCGTGTCGCACACATTCATCCTTTCATGACTTTCTAGCATCTGTAACTCTCGTACTCATTCATAACAAATAACACACGACATATCAGACCTTTAAAATAACTTACATCTGTTTCACTCTCACCGCAATATTTGCATTCAATGCAACCATTTCTAGTATTCATCACACTGCCTCTCTTTGCATCTTTCTCTCTTTTTCTCTCCCAGTCGCTTATTCTCTTGTTTTCTAAACCTTCTCAAAATCATTTCATGTAGAGTATTTTTTCAGAAAAAAGACATTATCTGGTATAGAGTTCATGTCTACTGGCTTGTACCCACTCGCCGTCTGTGAGATGCTGTAGTTATGTGAGTCCATGAACGACAAGATGACTTTCCCATCCTCTGCTTGTCGCTGGTACCACTCCATCTGGACTATTTTAACATCGACCTCTTTAAAAAATTCCTCCGCGCACTGGAGTGCAAAGTGTTCGCTGTTTTCAATGTCCATTTTGAGATAAATCCTCGTGCTCCTGACCAGCGGGACCAGGTCATTCAGACAAATTGTTTTTACGGTCACTTTGGCTGCGTGTTCGTCTACGTCATCCAGTGTGTTGGAGACGTTCAGTCGGTTACCTCCGATGTTTTCCCTGGAACAAAAGCAACTTTGGATAGTATAATAAAATCAACAGGACACACCAGAATGAATCAGGTACATAATTTTTGAGAATCCTCACCAAATACCATTGCGGCATTAGAAAAATGATAAAGTTACATGATTAAGTTTTCATTCAAGTAAAATGTATTCTTAGGCCCCACTTCTTCTACGCGGCTCATTATTCCATGATTATTTATACTTTCTTAAAAACAAAAGAATAAAATATAATATTTAACAAGACGGCCCTTGGTTTGTTCATAGAGGGATCTCAAGTCAGTCAGTGAGTGATGAGAGAAATGATGTAGTATAATATATGAATAACAACCACAATTTTAACATCAACCGATTATAAAACGTAAATTAGTCACATTATTTCACAGCTATTTCCTCTAAATATCATGTTAATTATTATTTAAAAAAAATAAAAAAAATTAAAAAAAACAACAACAACAACAACAAAAAACATCGCCCTTAATGGTACAGTCTTTTCAATAAAACAAATTGCATGTCAAGATTTTGATTGAGAAAAATTGTAACCACAATTGCTTGTCTTCCAATATATTTTTAACATTACGATATTTCAGTAACTGATCATTAACTTTTGGAAGGAGATTTTAATGCTTAAAATTTTAAATAGAGTATCAAATAAAGAAAACAAAATAAAAAGGAAATAGAAGAAAAAAGGGGTCAGAGTTCGTGCGGGTGACTATTAAAATATGGGCAAGGTTCACAGGTCATGCGGGTCACTACTGAAATATTGGCCGGGGTCAGAGGTCGTGCATGTTACTACTGAAGTATGTACCAGGGCCACGATAACAGCTGATTGATCTTGTTGGTGATCTGAACAAGTTTTATTGCTGGGATAAGGCAGAGGCCGTCTGTTTGATATAAACTTCTTTCGAAACTTGTGTGTGTCTAAGTCTAATGGTAGACTTCTACTCTAAAAAACAATATTGTAAATATTATTGTGAGATCTTTATGTGCCCGGATGTTTAAAACATAAAGTTTGTTTTATATTGTAGTTTGTTTTATACAATGCCGTAGTAATTATTAAGTGGGGTCATACGTTTATTGTCCTTGTGAAACATTGCACACTTTGAGTGTTACTTAATTTTAATTATGGTCCCATTCTACGTGAGACTGTGGTCACTTCAAACGGTCAACTTGTTACGTATAGTGCAGGGTTTGGCGAATTTGTTTGTTTGCCTATTACCCAAAATATTAAATTTTTATGTTGACGTCACCCCAAAGGAGTAGATTCTAGAGGATAGTTTATGCTCCCAAATGAGTCTGCATTACCCGCAACAGTTTCACCTTTTACCACAAAATGGGTAATTTATCCCTGTTTGCCGATCCCTGGTGTTTTGAGAGGCAGACAGCCCCCCACCCCTTTAACGTGTTCACTCTATATTTGGGGCGACTGTGAGGGGGAGGGTTTACTTGGTAATAAATGTGCCCTTATCAGTTGATCGCTGTGGAGTAGTTGAATACATGCACGACTCCTTTACACCCCTCCATTCCTAGCTACGCTGGACTATTTTTTTAAACTACTGACCTGTTTTGTGCTGAGCTATTTGGTGCTGACCTATTTCACATAATTACCTTTCTTTCCTGAACATTTTATCTGACCATTCCAAATCCTAATCACTCTCCCATTTCCTGTCCACCCTACCGCACCACCCAAAAACGAGGTGTTAGTGTTATATAGATTATACAGATGAACTCATAAAGAGAACAAGGTCAAATTCCATCGGTCATTGGTCAATACCTACTTCATGAACTTGACCGCCAGCTCTCTGTGGTCCTTATAGAGGGCGTTGTTGACAATGGTCACCAAGGAGCTGAGATTACTGAGCTGTAGGGACATTTGCAGCAGCTGGACATTGGTCATCATCATCTCCACGGACAGGACGCGGCGGTCAAGCGCTGCCGCACACAGGGAGAACAGACCGATGTTGCAGCCAAGGTCCACTACTTGAAGACTAGTGTCAGCCTTGTGGTCAAATAGGAAGGACATTAGAAATACGCAACGAAACAGTAGTGGCATGAAAGGACATACAACACAGTGCCTGCATGATAGGACATGCCACATAGTGGCAGCATGATAGGTCACGCCACATAGTGGCAGCATGATAGGACACGCCACATAGTGGCAGCATGAAAGGACACGCCACATTTATAGTGGCAGCATGAAAGGACACGCCACATAGTGGCAGCATGAAAGGACACGCCACATTTATAGTGGCAGCATGAAAGGACACTCCACATAGTGGCGGCAGTGCAAGAATCCTCTTAAGTTGCCTGACAAAATATTCAACTAAGTAACGCACTTATATGGGTCCAAAAATTGACGCTCACTCTCTGCACCATTGCCACATCTGAATGTGTTATCTACTTTTACTCCGCATATTTAACAATAGCATCAATGTTTAATTTTCAGTTCACCCAACCTCAATATTACTTTTAAAAAAAAACACGGTTAGAGAATATTTAAGAGTCTAATCTACTGCATTTATCGGGAAGTTGAGGAAGGATTTATTTACTAGCTTTATTGAAATCAACTTGATGCCTAGATAATTAATAAATAAATAATAATAATACATTGATAACTTATATAGCGCTTTATCCCAGTAAGAAACTGGGCTCACAGCGCTTTACATGAATGTATTAACATACATATAAGTAATAAATTAGCATTCATACCATAACAAACACATTAATTACAGTACATAACACAAAAAAGCAATGTTAACCATTAAAAGAAATGTTGTTTCATTAATTTGGAAAATACATTTTGAAAATACGTGTCTTAAGTGCAGTCTTGAAGGACTTGGTTTTTTGAATACTACGGATGTGTAATGGTAGAGTATTCCATTGTTTGGCTGCACAAAAAGAGAACGACCTTTCGCCAAATGTTTTTGTGAGTGTCTTAGGAACAGAGAGAATGCGTGTGTCCGCAGAAGAGCGTAGCTGACGAGTGGGTGAATAGACCGACAACAGTTCAGTAAGATAGGAAGGGCATGAGTCGGAAAAGAAGTTGTGACAGAGAACGGCCAGTTTGTAATCAATTAATGTTTCGATGATTTTATTGGGAATTTTACAAATAGGAGGAGCATGAGGAGCATATACTTGATTGAATGTTCGGTCAAGTAACTTTATTATGTGGAATGTTCACGCATTGCAGCGGCAATCCGCTGTACTTAAATTATCCACCTACCAATGGCTGGTTGCAAGAATCAGTTCTTCTTACCTTAATTTTAACAATACGTATTTTACGTCATTCACCGTCAATTACGTCAGTCACCGCAACACTGCTCTTAATAATTGCGCATACATAAAAAAAAGTTTATTGAAAAAACTTAACTGAAGAGCTGATTTCTAATAGGTGTATGACCTTGAGATCGTTGGAGGTCCTTGTGTGTAAGACCTGTCAGGATGTTCCTAATGGAAGCTTAATGGCAGACTCTGTAATGGCAAGAAGACCAAACAACTGCTGGAACTATAATTACAATGAATAGGAAAATATTACCTTGAGGGCATTCACCATTTCCATCACCAAGTGCTCTTCCCAAAGTCTACCTGCCTAGAAAAGACAATTTGGACATTATACAGAATTGTACTGCGATAAAAACAATTTGGACGTTATACAGAATTGGACGGCCATAAAGACAATTTGGACATTATACAGAATTGTACTGCCATAAAGACAATTTGGACGTTATACAGAATTGGACTGCAATAAAGACAATTTGGACATTATACAGAATTGGACTGCCATAAAGACAATTTGGACATTATACAGAATTGGACTGCCATAAAGACAATTTGGACATTATACAGAATTGGACTGCCATAAAGACAATTTGGACGTTATACAGAATTGGACTGCCATAAAGACAATTTGGACATTATACAGAATTGGACTGCCATAAAGACAATTTGGACATTATACAGAATTGGACTGCCATAAAGACAATTTGGACATTATACAGAATTGTACTGCCATAAAGACAATATGGACATTATACAGAATTGGACTGCCATAAAGACAATTTGGACATTATACAGAATTGTACTGCCATAAAGACAATTTGGACATTATACAGAATTGGACTGCCATAAAGACAATTTGGACATTATACAGAATTGGACTGCCATAAAGACAATTTGGACGTTATACAGAATTGGACTGCCATAAAGACAATTTGGACGTTATACAGAATTGGACTGCCATAAAGACAATTTGGACATTATACAGAATTGTACTGCCATAAAGACAATATGGACATTATACAGAATTGGACTGCCATAAAGACAATTTGGACATTATACAGAATTGGACTGCCATAAAGACAATTTGGACGTTATACAGAATTGGACTGCCATAAAGACAATTTGGACGTTATACAGAATTGGACTGCCATAAAGACAATTTGGACGTTATACAGAATTGGACTGCCATAAAGACAATTTGGACGTTATACAGAATTGGACTGCCATAAAGACAATTTGGACGTTATACAGAATTGGACTGCCATAAAGACAATTTGGACGTTATACAGAATTGGACTGCCATAAAGACAATTTGGACGTTATACAGAATTGGACTGCCATAAAGACAATTTGGACATTATACAGAATTGGACTGCCATAAAGACAATTTGGACGTTATACAGAATTGGACTGCCATAAAGACAATTTGGACATTATACAGAATTGGACTGCCATAAAGACAATTTGGACATTATACAGAATTGGACTGCGATACATCAAATAAAATACAATATAAACAAATGAGTTGTGTGATTAAAACAATTGATGTAAAGCTAAATTAACCGATAGACAATATGATAATGATTCAGGAATGCCTCCATCAGTACAAATATGTTTTATTTTTAAAAAAGGACTTAAATTAAATTTACATAATATTATATTACTTATACAATAAAAACTAATTAATTAGAGAAAAGTAATGAAGAAAGATGAGCACCAGTACTTAAAAAAATATAGATCATGTAAAGCTCGAATATCGAATATGCCAGTAACTGTAATATCTGAAATCCGATTATTTAAGAGAATTTATTTCAAGACTAAAAAGTATGAGGGAAATCTTTAAATAAAAAGCGGGTAAAGATTCAGACGCCAGGTTTGATCCACTTGGTTTACTCCAGAGGCAGTGGCAATTATTACATACCTGCTTATAAAGTTTTTACTCTAGTTCAGATAGATTATTGAAAAATACTCCTGCTAAACTGGATATTATGCAAACCATAAATCTAAGTATACACAATTTGGTATAAACCGCAACTCCCCTTTATGAAAAATACGTAGCCCGACTGCAGTTAATTTTTAGGTATTTTAATTTTAATGCTTTAGTGACTTAATTATTTATATTTTATCTTTGAATTTGAACTTGAATTTTTCTATCGACACAGGGCACAGCCTAAGAACTCTGGTTAAACAAATGTTACTAACTATTTTTTTCTTTTGCTTTTTAGCCAGTCAGGATAGCTGCTAGGGACCAACCGGAAACAACTCCGGACATTCGCCACGGCCGGATATCGGATTTTCCGGAACTATTCGCCTCGGCAAATAGTGCCCACGCAAACAAACCAAATATCTAAAAATACCTTAAAATATAAAATTTTGGAATTCGATAAATATCAAGATTAGTATACTTACAAATTGTTAAAAATATAACAAATGTAACATAACTATATACATTAATAATGTGAAGTTATAAAAATATAGATTTAATAAACTAATTGTCTTATACAATTTCGCGTTTACTTCTAGCGACTAGCGCCACGTCGCAATATTTACTGAAATTTTTTTTAAAGTATCGAACAAAATAAATAAAATAAATTTAAATTAAAGTAAATATATTAACTAAAATTAGCAGCGACTAACAGTTACAAAGTAAGTAAGTTACATATTAACTCGAGAAACCAAATTTACAAGTAATATATAATGAATTTATTGAGTTAAATATTAATAAATTAAAAATCCATTCTTCTGACCATAATATCATTGCATGAGTGTCAACTGTAGACGGTGGTAAAGTAAATATAAAAAATGCAGTCTATGACAATTTAATAAACCAAATTGAAAGCCTGAATTAAATTTTATTGGTAGAAAACGTGAAAGCTAAATACAAGGCGGTTATTTATGGTTTTGTGAAATTAAGCAACCGCCAATCGTTTTCAAAACCTAAATTAATTCGGATTTCCGATTTTCGTTTAACAACACTAGTATTCGGATTCGTACCCGGATCTGGCAGATGGTTCATCTAACTATTCGGATTTGGTACCCGGTAGAAAATGTCTACCCGGTTAATCTCTAATAGCTGTAATTCGTTCACGCAATTATCATAATGAAATTTCACCGTGACCCAAAGGAAAACTTACTTTCAAGGCGCCTGAGATCCACTTATCATCTTGGACTGGGTGAACACAAATGTAGAGACCTGGTCTGGAAGATTTGGGCAACACAACGCAGTCATTGTATTGTAGATCCCCTTGACCTCGTGGGATAGACGGGACAATGTTTACATCCGGGTGAAGGGAATATTTAAAAGGTCGCGTCTGTTGGCTATTCAGAGTATAAAGACTTTCCTCAGATTCATACTGGAAAAAAATGTCATTCATTAATTGACCATTTATCTCTAAAAACTGTACTTTAAGTATATTAAGATACTGAAGTACACAGCAGGGGGTGGGTGTGGCGGAACACATTCAAAATGAAATGAAAATGGGAATAATACAAAATGACATGAATTTTCTGAAACCATTTACCCAAAGTGCGAATCAGTCAAATTGTATTGCCTAGTTGCTATCTCTTGAATATTAAATTGGCACACACACTCCTCGTAACTGTTGTACCACAGTTATGCCATCTTCCATACTCCCTCGTAACTGTTGTTCCACAGTAATGCCATCTTCCATACTCCCTCGTAACTGTTGTACCACAGTAATGCCATCTTCCATACTCCCTCGTAACTGTTGTACCACAGTAATGCCATCTTCCATACTCCCTCGTAACTGTTGTACCACAGTAATGCCATCTTCCATACTCCCTCGTAACTGTTGTACCACAGTAATGCCATCTTCCATACTCCCTCGTAACTGTTGTACCACAGTAATGCCATCTTCCATACTCCCTCGTAACTGTTGTACCACAGTAATGCCATCTTCCATACTCCCTCGTAACTGTTGTACCACAGTAATGCCATCTTCCATACTCCCTCGTAACTGTTGTACCACAGTAATGCCATCTTCCATACTCCCTCGTAACTGTTGTACCACAGTAATGCCATCTTCCATACTCCCTCGTAACTGTTGTACCACAGTAATGCCATCTTCCATACTCCCTCGTAACTGTTGTACCACAGTAATGTCATTGTCCATACTCCCTCGTAACTGTTGTACCACAGTAATGCCATCTTCCATACTCTTATGTATAAACAGTGGTGTAGCTTTGCATTGATATGACGTCACCCGTTGCTATGCGCACCCACGCCCACACCTTAGCTAAGCCACTGTATTAAATCAAGACCAAACGTATCGTGTTTCTTTTTCCTTCAAATTTACTTCCTACAGATTCCACTGAAGCCTCCACCCTATACTATAAACTTGTCACTTGTGAATCGCATGATTTGTGATGAAGAGGTCACGTGAGCAAAAGCGCGGGAGATGACGCAGAAGGTTCGAGGTCATGGGCAGTTGTCAGAGAACATCCGTGATGGAAGGACGAGATGTGTGTGCCTGAGAATTCCACGTTATATAACCTCAAATTATTTTATGTACATAGTATACATATTAAAGTTGTTTTATTGAAACAAGTTCTTCAGTGGATTATTGTGTACTTGGTTATGTATTGAGAGAACGCCTACAAGTTACATATTAATAAGTAAAAAATACAGTCACAGTTACACCACTGAACTCAAGATGATTTTAATTTTGCTTAACGATTTATTCTTTGATAAAGTCTATGGGAGGTTGCCACATTCATAAATCAATCAATACTGACAGTCACACCACTACCGCTGCGCCATTACCCAGATATTCCCATAAGGTTTGTAAAAAATGAAATCACATTTCAGTGAATGGCGTGTTAGTGATTTAAATGCTTAAAATTAAAATCATTTTAGTCAATCATGCAGACAGGTATTTTCGTTGTTAAAACTAATTGCGAATGGATAGCTGATCGTTTGATTAAAGATGTATTGTCATGTTTTTAAGTGGTATTCGTGCTAGTGTGCAACATACCATGACGTTTTTAATGCGTAACTCAAATGCCCGTGATTTATGGCCCTGTTTCATAAATTATTACTTGAAAAAATCATATCTAAATATATAAATCACCAAAGCGAGTATGTGAAAAAACAAACCCGTAAAAACAAAGTTTTTGACTATAAATCCCTTATATATGAGACATAACTAACAGTATTGATTATTTTCAAACATTTACAGACTGAATCTGTCTTAACTCAACTTTGCATCATAACCCTAGTGGGGGGGGAAGGGGTGGGTGGGGGAGGGGTGGGGGGAGGGGTGGGTGGGGGGGAGGGGTGGGTGGGAGGGGTGGGTGGGGGGGAGGGGTGGGTGGGGGGAGGAGTGGGTGGGTGGAGGGGTGGGTGGGGGGAGGGGTGGGTGGGGGGATGGGTGGGTGGGGGGGGGGAGAGGGGAAAAGTCTGGTCACCGATTCGCTTGACCGAGCTCAGAGTGACACGTAAAATGTAAACAAAAGCGCCCGTCGCTTCGTTGGGTCGCCTCAATGCGTCAGCTCAAACTTTCACGTGGCAAAAAAACAATAACAAACCGTGAATTTGAAATTACATACCTCATATAAGGATAAACTGAAAAATGCATTAATTTAATTACGGTACTTTCGATCGATCTGAAATTTTGATACGATGCATTGTTAGGTTAGACGGGTCCGTGTGCCAAATTTCAGTTCGATCGGATCACGGGAAGTGGGTCATTTTCGACTTTTGTTTTTCCGCCCGCCGAGCCCATGAGAGAGATGAGAGAGAGATGATGAGAGAGAGACAGACAGAGACGGCCGCGAAGTTAATATAAGGGATTTAATAAAACAAACCCGTAAAAACAAAGTTTTTGACTATAAATCCCTTATATATGAGACATAACTAACAGTATTGATTATTTTCAAACATTTACAGACTGACACCGAGTGATGTCCCTTGTCTTTAATAGATGGGGGTGGGATGTGAGGGGGTGTCGGCACGACGGTCGGCGTCAACACGACGGTCGGCGTCAACTCAAACTCACGTGGAACTGGAAGAAAAAAAACAATAACAAACAGTGAATTTTGAATTACATACCTCATATAAGGATAAACTAAAAATGCATTAATTTAATTACGGTACGTTCGATCGATCTGAAATTTTGATACGATGCATTGTTAGGTTAGACGGGTCCGTGTGCCAAATTTCAGTTCGATCGGATCATGGGAAGTGGGTCATTTTTGACTTCTGTTTTTCCGCCCAGCCCGCCGAGCCGAAGAAAGAGAGAGAGAGACGACCGCGAAGTTAATATAAGGGATTTAATAAAACAAACCCGTAAAAACAAAGTTTTTGACTATAAATCCCTTATATATGAGACATAACTAACAGTATTGATTATTTTCAAACATTTACAGACTGACACCGAGTGATGTCCCTTGTCTTTAATAAATGGGGGTGGGATGTGAGGGGGTGTCGGCACGACGGTCGGCGTCAACACGACGGTCGGCGTCAACTCAAACTCACGTGAAACTGGAAGAAAAAAAACAATAACAAACAGTGAATTTTGAATTACATACCTCATATAAGGATAAACTAAAAATGCATTAATTTAATTACGGTACGTTCGATCGATCTGAAATTTTGATACGATGCATTGTTAGGTCAGACGGGTCCGTGTGCCAAATTTCAGTTCGATCGGATCATGGGAAGTGGGTCATTTTTGACTTCTGTTTTTCCGCCCGCCCGCCGAGCCCAAGACAGAGAGAGACGGCCGCGAAGTTAATATAAGGGATTTAAAAAGGAGCATGACGAATGACCCTCGCTGGGGTCAACTAATCACAGTTAACTGTTGGCAAGCCAAGGTAGGAGGGGGTGGGGCATGTCTTGAGACCAGCAATGATTTTTGCACCCAGTTTCGTTGTTCCTTCACAGAGTACATGCATTTCGTAGTGTATTGGTTATTACATCCGTCTTAGGCAAAATAAAATAAAAATACATTTTTAAAAAAATGTTTATGTTTATGCCCTTTCTTTTCCCCCTTTCTTAGCGAACATAAACACCGCTTCGCATTGATTTTATGGAAAAAAAAGCTTCGTTCAATGTCATATCAATTCCTTCATCGGGTAACTGTCTGTTTATATGGCTCGCATATTTCTGGGAAAAGATCATAGACGAAGTTGTTGCTCTCCGACTTGGCAACATGGCTGTAATATTTGTTTCTCAACATTGGGATAACTTCGGTGACGTGCTCTCCGTTGTTGTCAGTGACGGAAACGTAGTCATACACTCTCCTCAACAATACGTTCAGTACATGAATACTTCAGGAGTGGCGAGGCAGAAATTGTCGCGATGTCCGAAATACTTCCCAAAAATGCTTCGGCGGTCTCCCCAACGTTCACTTGCGTTGTTCCCATTTGTTCGTGCTACTGTTTGTGTCCATTCTCCCCCCACCCCCCACTTTTCTTTTCACTATATATGAGTAAGTCTGCGGTGGGTCATATCTAGTTAATAAATAATGTTGACGTCAGCCGTGCTATTTACTTGTACTTCACAGTTTGCAAAGACTTTATTATCTTCGTCATTTTGGAAACCCTAAAAAACTCAAATAAAAGTCAGCGCCCACCCACCTTTTCAGTTTAAAACAATACAAAATTCAATATGTACTTCCAGTCTATATCATATTAAAACGACAAAGGGTGGGCATTTAAAAATGCGTTAAAATACTTGACATGGCTGAGTTTTTAAAAGTAATTAAAAATAATATTAAAAAAAAATAAGAATGACCACTCTGCCCCCCCCCATGTTTTATGTTTATATTATCCCGGAATGCTCTATGAGCTAGAAAGTTCCAAACCAACAACGACACTTACCTTACGCTGTTGCTGGCTATCGACTTGGACGACCTGGTTCCTCATCAACATCATTCCCAGGTAGGCCACGGTCAAGATGATAGCCACAAAGATAAGATGTTTTAGTCTGCTCAAAGATCGCATTGTGAGTCCAAAGAAATCTGTTGGAGAGGGGGAAATAAATTGTAAGTATAAAACAATTGGCCCAGAGAATGTACACGATTTTAATCTGACATAACTCCACGTCTCTGACCTTGGTCCACGTCTCTGACCTTGGTGCACGTCTCTGACCCTGGTCCACATCCCTGACCCTGGTCCACGTCCCTGACCCTGGTCCACATCCCTCACCCTGGTCCACATCCCTGACCCTGGTCCAGGTTGAGACCACACACCGTCTGGCAGTGCACCAGCACGGGGAGAATACGGGAAATGAAACAGGAAGTACATGCAGCAAGCTAGTAGCAATTGGAATTTCGTCTGGCAATATCTGTCAATGTTTTATAGAGCGCATGTCAGTTTTCTATGGGAAAGGGTGTGGGACTATAAATTCAATAAAATAAGGGAGAGAATGAAAGGAAAAAAATGTCAGTGGATGTTGACGAGAAGGAGACGGGTTGGTAGGGACGGGTGGGGGAGGTAAAGTAAAAAAACCAGTTATATAGAAATGTCCAGCCGTACGACTCCTTTTGAATGTAGAAGATTTGGGTTTAAAACAACAATTCTACCTCAAAAATATTTTCACGAAATGTCCTGAGCGAAGAATATTTCCATGAGATTGTTGTCAGTTTCTGAAGCTCTTTGTATTCTACAGCACATCCCGATTATATCCACAGCATATACCGACTCTATCCACAGCACATCCCGACTTTATCCACAGCACATCCCGGCTCTATCCACAGCACCTTCAAACTTTCCACAGCACCTCCCAACTCTATCCACAGCAAATCCCGACTCTATCCACAGCACATCCCGACTCTATCCACAGCATCTCCCGACTTTATACACAGCACATCCCGGCTCTATCCACAGCACCTCCCGACTTTATCAATATCATATCCCGGCTCTATCCACAGCACCTTCAAACTATCCACAGCACATCCCGACCCTATCCACAGCACATCCGGACTTTATCCACAGCACATCCCGGCTCTATCCACAGTACCTTCAAACTATCCACAGCACCTCCCAACTTTATCCACAGCAAATCCCGACTCTATCCACAGCACATCCCGACTCTATCCACAGCACAACCTGACTCTATCCACAGCACATCCCGGCTCTATCCACAGCACATCCCGGCTCTATCCACAGCACATCCCAGCTCTATCCACAGCACCTTCAAACTATCCACAGCACCTCCCAACTCTATCCACAGCACATCCCGACTCTATCCACAGCACATCCCGACTTTATCCACAGCACATCCCGGCTCTATGCATAGAACCTTCAAACTATCCACAGCTGCTCCCAACTCTATCCACAGCACATCATGACTCTATCCACAACAAATCTTGACACTATCCACAGCACATCCCGACTCTACCCACAGCACATCCCGACTCTACCCACAGCACATCCCGACTCTATCCAAAGCACATCCCGACTCTATCCACAGCACATCTCGACTCTATCCACATCACATCCCGACTCTATCCACAGCACATCCCGACTTTATCCACAGCACATCCCGACTTTATCCACAGCATTTAAAAACAAATCGAACAGTTAAATCAGTTCCAGGTGCTTCACACAGACTAACTCAAAATATCTAAGTAAATTACTCTGAAGTCAGCCGCGCCACAATGGTCACTGGAGCGGGACGAGGGTTTGACTTGACGTGATGTGTACATAATAGAAAATTTGTTGGGGGTAAAAGACATATCTAGAGATGGTATATGAAATTCGAGCTAGAATTGGGTCGGCAATGACAGCAATTGCGAAGTTAACCAAAATATGGAACAACAAAAACATTAGTCTGCCAACAAAGCTCAGGCCTTACAGAGCTCCCGTTAAAACCACTGTCCTTTATGGATGTGATACCTGGACACTAATGGCAACCACTGAAGGCAAGCTGCAGACATTTGAAAAGAAATGCATGAGGACAATTCTCCAGGTCTCCTATTTAGAAGACACAAGACCAATGAATATGTCTGGGACAGAATAAACTCCGTTGCGGGTCATCAAAAAACCAGTATAAAAACAATTAAGAGACGTAAGATGGCATGGTTCGGTCATGTACTGCAACATGATACCCTGACAAAAATTATCCTTCAAGGCACTGTAGAGGGGTGCCGGCGAAGAAGTCGACAACAGAAAAGCTGGCTTGACAACATAAAGGAATGGACAGGGATGAAATTGCATGAATTACTGACCACCGCTCAAGATAGGCATATGTGAAGATCGTTGTCTGTTGATGTGTCCATGCACCCCCCCCCCAACGACCACAACGGTCCCGGGACAGTGGCGTAGCTAGGGATTTGTAGGGATTTGGGCACCCAGGGGACTATGCCTCTTTGGGGGGGGGGCTGCATACACGGCGGGGGCGTAATATTTAATGAATTTTTTTTCCGCGGTGTGTGCGCATTATATTTACACATTCTTGGAGTGACGTAGCGTGAGGGGATATGACGTCAAATAGAAAATTTGCGATATTGAGCAATTGATAGCGATTGTTTTGTTTAGTTTGAAATGACTTTTAATGTAATCTAGAATGATTTCCATTGCTGCTAAAATTAGGAAGTCGAAAGAAAAGAGACTTTTGAAAAAAATTGCTTCTCCGACATTGTTCTAAATATTATAATATTAGCTATCGTTTGGCTTTTGTTTCAACCCGATAGATGTTATGGTTAACGAGATATTGACAAAATAATGATATTTTTTCGGTTTTTTTATATTTTCCCAGGAAATCCAGTAAACATTTTCGGTATTTTTTTGGCCCTTGCACATCCTTGGGACCTCCTTAACATATTTCCAAAAGACCGGAACCCTCTATCTGGTATGGTTCAGAAGGAGTTGCTTGTGCAAGCTCGAACAGACAGCACAGATATTTCAAATTTTCCCATGGGAAATTGCGTTAAAAAATTATTTGTATAAAATCGTGTCATTTACAAGCTGTAATCAAAATGTGAAAATTATAAGGCATTACAAAAAGCACTGAGATAAAAGTCACAAATCTAAAAATGTATAGGATAAATTAAACTCAAGACAAACCGACGGCCCCGACAATTTAACCACGACTTATCGGTCTTGACCAAATGCTACACGTCGAAACATTTCACAGAAATGGGTCTCCGACAATTACGTCCCCGACACATGGTACCCCTATAATAATAAGGTTCAAATAGGACCCGGAAAATATCTATACTTTCTCCGTGACACAGTTTTTAATGACGGAATCACGCCTTACAGAAGTAAACAATAAACAAGAACCATCAACCCAAGTTTCATTGGTACTTTAATTTCTTCTTAACTAACTCAAGGGTAAGAGAAATAAACTCATGTGTGATTTACAGCCCTATCTTATCAATATTTTATTGCGAGCCAACTTGAGGCAGAATTTTTCAAGTGCCGCGGCAAGTATTTTTTATATAAACTTCCAATAAACATTGGTGCAATAATCGGTGCCTCAGTCACTGCTGTAGGGTTAAGGTTACATACTTTGTTGCCATCGTTACTACATTAATGGGATACATCCTCGTCATGGCCCTGATTAAGACACGTAATTTCCAAACTAATCAAATATGGTAACGATTTATGTAAAAGATGCGAACCTTAAACTTGTATGTTTCGATCGTCGTTGCGTCGTAAATGAACATATGTGGACGAGCTCCACGGATAACTGAACACTTCCTATAAGTTCATCAGGAAGGAAACAACACAATGTTGGTTATAATTATTGACATGAGTTGATATTTGATGAAAAGACGACACAACAAAACCATTGCTAGAGCTGTCAAGGTTTTTGATAAGAGCCATGTTGCCTTATCACGTGTGTGGCGCCAGGAGTGAACATGGCGGAGGGACCACAAATCGGACTTCAGGCGCCCCTGGTTCTCCCCGAGCCCAGCAGGTCTTGCCTGGATGATAGCTCCTCCACCCCGCTCCCCTGCCCCACATGACTGTCGGGGCGGACAGGCGACCAATGCCACCGCGTAGTTCTCGAGATTTGTGACAACCTAACATCAAGGTTTAAGAGAAATGTGCGATCGATCAATGCGCTTCCATCAATCTGGCGTACTGGCGGCAAAAATCAGCTTAAATTTTAGTGCAACACTTGACTGCGTTATTTAAGAGGCGGCCTTGAACCGTTTTCACGCAGTGGTATAAATGTAGAGCAATTGTCACGAAATGAAGTCTACCACAAAATAAAGTCTCACTAGAAGCTTTTATTTGGAAAGAAATGATGCGATTTATTTTAAGCGTTGATTTAATTAACAACCAGGTGAAATTTGATTTTAATCTGAAAAAATAGACACCTCACCCCCAAATCCCCAGGGAATCCATTTAACTGAATTCACTTTGGGGAGACTCCATACGGGGGAGGATTTATTTTATAAATCCTGCTATATCAGATGTGTCAAACTCAAGGTCCGCGTCACATATCAGGCCCGGGGTACAATTATATCAAGCTCGAGTGGTCTTGAATGGAGTATAATTATATCCGCTTGGATAAAGACTAGAATTAAAGGGGAATTTTAAAGATTTATGTATTGTGTGGATGTTTGCAGCTACAGTAACCTAGCAAAACTCAGTTATTCATTTTGGATTGGCGCAAAAGAAATAAAAAGTATTGTGGTAAATGGAATACATCAGCATCGACAGTTGCTCGTTTTGAATTGGAGTATAAAAAATGAAATTAGCGTACCTTTTCCCGCAACGGCCAGTGTATATTAATCAAGTGCAGTAAGTAGATGCACAAAATGAAAAGCAATTAAAGCTAGAATTTTAAAGAAAATGTCAAGGAAACGTTGTTTCTGAAAACAGAACCTTCAAAAATGCTGGAAGGCTAAACATGTTTATTGATATTGGCGGATAACCTGTGTGTGTAATTTTTAGGGATAATTTGGCCGTGATCAAAGAGTATTAAATGAGACTGAATTGAAAATTATGACCTATTAAAAATAATTCAACAACAATCTAATTAAAAAAGAATAAGGCATAGGGATAAAATAAGACTTTTCTTGTTTTATTAGTAAAAACAGATAGTAATCTATCTTCCCCTCTAACATTTGGCCGTGGAATGGGTTGGTTGAACAAAACAGAAAAAAACCAACACACTTTCAACATTCAAAACTCCAATAAAGTCTACAAGACTAGACATAAACCATGGATAAGCGTCGCACACAATAATTTTTAGTATATATATTATGGATATATATAGGCATCCTTCCGTCTCGAGAGACGATGGTGCATCACCGTTGGGTTGGATTGCGTTTCCTCGTGTGGCTGTGCAGTCCTATCCTTGAGTGACAGTCTTTTCCACAGCTTTTGCACACGAGTTCTGTGCTTCCATAGTTTTGTCCTTTCTCCTAGATCTTCTGTCTGTAGCCTCCTCCATCCTTCGTTCCTCGGCTACTATGACGCCCTCTTTGACAACTGTGCGCCACGTAGACCTGTCTTCTGCTTTGCATTCCCAGTCACTTGTGTTTATTCTGGCTGCTTTCATGTCTTTCTGGCAGACATCTTTAAATCGTAGACGTGTGCGACCTGTCTTCCTCTTTCCCGATGCCAGTTCTCCATTTAGGAGGTCCTTGGGGATACGACCCTGGCTCATTCTTTTTACATGTCCTAGCCATCTTAGGCGTCTTTCACTAAGGATTGAGAACATGCTTTGGATATTGGCACGTATCAGGACGTATTTGGCACTTTGTATTGCCATTTAATGCCAAGGATGCGACGAAGGCCCCTCAAGTGGAAGCTATTAAGCTTGCGCTCATGGGATAAATAAGTGGTCCATGTCTCGCTCCCGTATAGCAGCGTATTGATGACGCAGGCTCGATAGACACAGTTTGGTTTTCTCCGTTAGCTTGATGTTTTGCCAAACCCGTTTATTTAGTTTAGCCATTGTGGCAGCTGCTTTGCCAATTCTACTGTTTATTTCGTCCTCAAAGGACAGTGACTTGGAAATCTTGGACCCTAAGTAGGTGAAGCTGTCCACAAACTCAACGTTTTCATTGTCGATATTGATGGTAGGAGGAGAACATGTGTCTTGCGCCATGATGTTTGTCTTTTTCAAGCTGATTTGCAGACCAAATTCTTTACAGGTGTTGGAGAAGCTTGAAACAGTTGTTGGAAACCAGTTTCTGTGTGTGCTACCAGTGCCGAATCGTCCGCAACAAGTAGCTCGCGAATTAGGACATCTGTCGTTTTAGTTTTGGCTCGGAGGCGGGAAGTGTTGAAAAGTCTTCCATCAGCTCTGGTGTGTAACCAGATTCCATCACAGCTATCCTTGAATGCGTATCGAAGCAACACAGAAAAGAATATTGCGAACAGTATTGGTGCGAGTACATGCATGCCTTAAAATAGCCGAGTCACATGCCCAAAAAGTTGCATGTCAATGTGCCAATACCTACTGGCTTAACCTCTGCTCCAGCATACAATCAGCTGCAGACATGGGCAATGCCAAAGTCATGTACGAAAATATCAAGAGAGCAACTGGGCCCTTTGACCTCCAAATTTGCCCCCCTGAAGACAAAAGGTGGAGAAATTATTCAAGACCAGGCCGGACAGCTAAAACGGTGGGTTGAGCATTATCTGGAACTGTACTCAACAGTTACCACAGTATCCATCACCGCTTTAGATGACATCCCCGATAGGCCACTCATGTGAGAACTTGATGCCATGCCCACACAGGAAGAGCTGAGCAAAGCAATTGACAGCCTAGCTTGTGTCAATCTCAGTGCTTTGTCTCAATTATCACACGCAGTATCAGACTTAGTGCCTTGTCTCAATTAGCACACGTAGTATCAGACTTAGTGCCTTGTCTCAATTACCACACGTAGTATCAGACTTAGTGCCTTGTCTCAATTACCACACGTAGTATCAGACTTAGTGCCTTGTCTCAATTACCACACGTAGTATCAGACTTAGTGCCTTGTCTCAATTACCACACGTAGTATCAGACTTAGTGCCTTGTCTCAATTACCACACACAGTATCAGACTTAGTGCCTTGTCTCAATTATCACACGCAGTATCAGACTTAGTGCCTTGTCTCAATTATCACACGCAGTATCAGACTTAGTGCCTTGTCTCAATTACCACACACAGTATCAGACTTAGTGCCTTGTCTCAATTACCACACACAGTATCAGACTTAGTGCCTTGTCTCAATTACCACACACAGTATCAGACTTAGTGCCTTGTCTCAATTACCACACGTAGTATCAGACTTAGTGCCTTGTCTCAATTACCACACACAGTATCAGACTTAGTGCCTTGTCTCAATTACCACACGTAGTATCAGACTTAGTGCCTTGTCTCAATTACCACACACAGTATCAGACTTAGTGCCTTGTCTCAATTACCACACGCAGTATCAGACTTAGTGCCTTGTCTCAATTACCACACGCAGTATCAGACTTAGTGCCTTGTCTCAATTACCACACGCAGTATCAGACTTAGTGCCTTGTCTCAATTACCACACGCAGAATCAGACTTAGTGCCTTGTCTCAATTACCACACGCAGTATCAGACTTAGTGCCTTGTCTCAATTACCACACGCAGTATCAGACTTAGTGCCTTGTCTCAATTACCACACGCAGTATCAGACTTAGTGCCTTGTCTCAATTACCACACGCAGTATCAGACTTAGTGCCTTGTCTCAATTACCACACGCAGTATCAGACTAAGTGCCTTGTCTCAATTACCACACGCAGTATCAGACTTAGTGCCTTGTCTCAATTACCACACGCAGTATCAGACTTAGTGCCTTGTCTCAATTACCACACGTAGTATCAGACTTAGTGCCTTGTCTCAATTACCACACGTAGTATCAGACTTAGTGCCTTGTCTCAATTATCACACGCAGTATCAGACTTAGTGCCTTGTCTCAATTACCACACGTAGTATCAGACTTAGTGCCTTGTCTCAATTACCACACGCAGTATCAGACTTAGTGCCTTGTCTCAATTACCACACGTAGTATCAGACTTAGTGCCTTGTCTCAATTATCACACGCAGTATCATACTTAGTGCCTTGTCTCAATTACCACATGCATTATCAGACTTAGTCCTTGTCTAAATTACCACACACAGTGTCAAAATTATTGCCATGTTTCAATTACCACATTCAGTGTCAAAATTATTGCCTAGTCTCAATTACAATGCCTACTACATGCACCTAACACTGCCTACTACATGAGCCTGATAATGGCTACTACATGCACCTAACACTGCCTACTACTTGAACCTGACAATGCCTAATACATGCACCTAACATTGCCTACTACATGCACTTACCACTGCCTACTACATGCACCAAACACTGCCTACTACATGAACCTGACAATTCCTAATACATGCACCTAGCACTGCCTACTACATACACCTAACACTGCCTACTACATTAACCTGATAATGCCTACTACATGCACCTAACACTGCCTACTACATGCACTTACCACTGCCTACTACATGCACCTAACACTGCCTACTACATGAACCTGACAATGCCTACTACATGCATCTAACACTGCCTACTACATGCACCTACCACTGCATACTACATGCACCTAACACTGCCTACTACATGCACCTAATACTGGCCACTACATGCACCTAGCACTGCCTACTACACCTAACACTGCCCACTACACCTAACACTGCCCACTACACCTAACACTGCCTACTACACCTTACACTGCCTACTACACCTAACACTGCCTACTACACCTAACTCTGCCTACTACACCTAACTCTGCCTACTACACCTAACACTGCCTACTACACCAAACACTACCTACTAAACCTAACACTACCTACTAAACCTAACACTGCCTACTACACCTAACTCTGCCTACTACACCTAACTCTGCCTACTACACCTAACACTGCCTACTACACCTAACTCTGCCTACTACTCCTAACACTGCCTACTACACCAAACACTACCTACTAAACCTAACACTGCCTAATACACCTAACACTGCCTACTACACCTAACACTGCCTACTACACCTAACACTGCCCACTACACCTAACACTGCCCACTACACCTAACACTGCCTACTACACCTAACACTGCCTATTACACCTAACACTGCCTACTACACCTAACACTGCCTACTACACCTAACACTGCCTACTACACCTACCACTGCCTACTACACCTAACACTGCCTACTACACCTAACACAGCCTACTACACCTAACACTGCCTACTACACCTAACACTGCCTACTACACCTAACACTGCCTACTACACCTAACTCTGCCTACTACACCTAAAACTGCCTACTAAACCGAACACTGCCTACTACACCTAACTCTGCCTACTATACCTAACACTGCCTACTACACCAAACACTACCTACTAAACCTAACACTGCCTACTACATGCACTTACCACTGCCTACTACATGCACCTAACACTGCCTACTACATGAACCTGACAATGCCTACTACATGCACCTAACACTGCCTACTACATGCACCTACCACTGCCTACTACATGCACTTAACACTGCCTACTACATGCACCTAATACTGGCCACTACATGCACCTAGCACTGCCTACTACACCTAACACTGCCCACTACACCTAACACTGCCCACTACACCTAACACTGCCTACTACACCTAACACTGCCTACTATACCTAACACTGCCTACTACACCTAACACTTCCTACTACACCTAACACTGCCTACTACACCTAACACTGCCTACTACACCTAGCTCTGCCTACTACACCTGACACAGCCTACTACACCTACACTGCCTACTACACCTAACACTGCCTACTACACCTAGCTCTGCCTACTACACCTAACACAGCCTACTACACCTAACTCTGCCTACTACACCTAACACTGCCTACTACACCTAACACTGCCTACTACACCTAACTCTGCCTACTACACCTAACTCTGCCTACTAAACCTAACACTGCCTACTACACCTAACTCTGCCTACTACACCTAACTCTGCCTACTACACCTAACACTGCCTACTACACCAAACACTACCTACTAAACCTAACACTGCCTACTACACCTAACTCTGCCTACTACACCTAACTCTGCCTACTACACCTAACACTGCCTACTACACCTAACTCTGCCTACTACTCCTAACACTGCCTACTACACCAAACACTACCTACTAAACCTAACACTGCCTAATACACCTAACACTGCCTACTACACCTAACACTGCCCACTACACCTAACACTGCCCACTACACCTAACACTGCCCACTACACCTAACACTGCCTACTACACCTAACACTGCCTATTACACCTAACACTGCCTACTACACCTAACACTGCCTACTACACCTAACACTGCCTACTACACCTACCACTGCCTACTACACCTAACACTGCCTACTACACCTAGCTCTGCCTACTACACCTAACACAGCCTACTACACCTAACACTGCCTACTACACCTAACACTGCCTACTATACCTAGCTCTGTCTACTACACCTAACACAGCCTACTACACCTAACACTGCCTACTACACCTAACACTGCCTACTACACCTAACACTGCCTACTACAACTAACTCTGCCTACTACACCTAACACTGCCTACTAAACCGAACACTGCCTACTACACCTAACTCTGCCTACTACAACTAACTCTGCCTACTACACCTAACACTGCCTACTACACCAAACACTACCTACTAAACCTAACACTGCCTACTACATGCACTTACCACTGCCTACTACATGCACCTAACACTGCCTACTACATGAACCTGACAATGCCTACTACATGCACCTAACACTGCCTACTACATGCACCTACCACTGCCTACTACATGCACCTAACACTGCCTACTACATGCACCTAATACTGGCCACTACATGCACCTAGCACTGCCTACTACACCTAACACTGCCCACTACACCTAACACTGCCCACTACACCTAACACTGCCTACTACACCTAACACTGCCTACTATACCTAACACTGCCTACTACACCTAACACAGCCTACTACACCTAACACTGCCTACTACACCTAACACTGCCTACTACACCTAGCTCTGCCTACTACACCTAACACTGCCTACTACACCTAACACTGCCTACTACACCTAACACTGCCTACTACACCTAACACTGCCTACTACACGTAACTCTGCCTACTACACCTAACTCTGCCTACTAAACCTAACACTGCCTACTACACCTAACTCTGCCTACTACACCTAACTCTGCCTACTACACCTAACACTGCCTACTACACCAAACACTACCTACTAAACCTAACACTGCCTACTACACCTAACTCTGCCTACTACACCTAACTCTGCCTACTACACCTAACACTTCCTACTACACCTAACTCTGCCTGCTACACCTAACAATGCCTACTACACCAAACACTACCTACTAAACCTAACACTGCCTACTACACCTAACACTGCCTACTACACCTAACACTGCCTACTACACCTAACACTGCCTAATAAACCTAACACTGCCTAATAAACCTAACACTGCCTAATAAACCTAACACTGCCTAATAAACCTAACACTGCCTAATAAACCTAACACTGCCTACTAGAGAAGAGCCTGGAACGTTTGAAATAGATGCATCTCGCCCTGAAGCCCTTTAGTAATTGATCACAATGTTCAGTGTCGTTTTGTGGAGTTAAAAATGACAGTCCAAGTGGAGACAATTATCTACCAAGCTCATGGCCAACCACAACCACTTTACACGCACTTAGGTCTGGCAAGCAAAAATCCCGTCTTAAGGAGTAGACCTTCATGCAGACATCTTGTTAACTACATGTCATATGTGACATTATACAAGGCAAGAAAAGTGATGGCTTGACGCCTTCCATCACGTTATCAATGATAATATCGTAGATACATGTATTGTGTATTGTGTATTGTGTATTGTGTATTGTGTTGAGATTGTGTATGGGGTTTAGGGTTGTGTTCAGGTTAGAAGAACCGCCATAGTTGTGAGGCTTAAAGCTATATATGGATTTATTTAATTTTGATCCTTTCCTAAGATGTTATAATAATAATATATAGATAATAAAAAAAAACTTTTGTTAAAATGACGATTCCGTAAATGTGGTTGGCTAGACCTCATTTAGACGGGGTAAATAACATTTTTTGATGCACATAATACAGTCTTTTATTTCCATGGTGCGTAAAATAGTTTTAATTATTACATAAGAATGGCGAGTGTTGGTTTATGACTATTGTCATTGAATATAATTCATAAAACAAGATTTTTATGATTAATTTTAAAAATTAAAACTATGATATAGTAAATGTTTTGGGTAATAAAAGAGTAATTTAGCCACAATTTAAAAAAAAATATATAAAACATTATGCAGACTATTATTGATAGCCTTAAATCATAAAACATTAAGCCTACTATTGTTAATATAGTATTAAATTAACATACATAAAAAAATAAATGCTTAATGTTGTATCCGCCACCGAAGTTGTCCACATCCTATTTTCGTAAATTTTTTTCGTCTGCTAGATCAACATTTTATATCAAACCAGGGGTACTAATAGTTCAAACCTCACCCCCGCCCCCCTAGCGACGCCACTGACTAGGGGTACTAATAGTTCAACCCTCACCCCCCCCCCGCCCCTAAGTAGATGTGGCAAATAAGGAGGTGCTAGAAAATAGATTTTAGTCCTTTTTTGTGTGAAGGTGATGACGTAGCCTCTCATTTAGTTTATTATAAAGTATAAAATAATTAGAAAAATACCGTACTAATATATAAAAACAACCTTATAAGCATCCTAAATCCTAATGCAAACAGTATTTTTCCTAGAGCATTTCAGTAAGCACGTATGAATTCAGGAGAACACTTTAAATAAGGAAACGCCATTTTTAGGCTTTAAACTATGCTAAGGTAAGGGACATAATACTAGTGTGAGACTGTCTGATCATGAACAATCAAAGGGACATAATACTAGTGTGAGACTGTCTGATCATGAGCAATCAAAGTGACATAATACTAGTGTGAGACTGTCTGATCATGAACAATCAAAGGGACATAATACTAGTGTGAGACTGATCATGAACAATCAAAGGGACATAATACTAGTGTGAGACTGTCTGATCATGAACAATCAAAGGGACATAATACTAGTGTGAGACTGTCTGATCATTAACAATCAAAGGGACATAATACTAGTGTGAGACTGTCTGATCATTAACAATCAAAGGGACATAATACTAGTGTGAGACTGTCTGATCATGAGCAATCAAAGTGACATAATACTAGTGTGAGACTGTCTGGTCATGAACAATCAAAGGGACATAATACTAGTGTGAGACTGTCTGGTCATGAACAATCAAAGGGACATAATAATAATAATAATAAATTGATTATTTATATAGCGCTGTATCCCAGTAAGGAACTGGGCTCACAGCGCTTTACATGAAAGAAATAACATACCTATAAGTATTAAATTAACTTTCATATCACAACAAACACAAAAAATTACAGTACATTATACATAAGCTACGTTAATCATTTACAAGAAATGTTGTTTCATCAATTTTGAAAATAAATTTTGAAAAGATGTGTCTTAAGTGCAGTCTTGAAGGACTTGGTTGTTTGAATACTACGTATGTGTAATGGTAGAGAATTCCATTGTTTGGCTGCACAAAAAGAGAACGACCTTTCACCAAATGTTTTGGTGCGTGTTGTTGGAACAGAGAGAACGCGTGTGTCTGCAGAAGATCGTAGCTGGCGAGTGGGGTGAGTAGACCGACAAAAGTTCAGTAAGATACGATGGGCATGAGTCCGAAAAGAAGTTGTGACAGAGAACGGCCAGTTTGTAATCAATACGGGCTTGTGTATAGGCAGCCAATGAAGTGAGCGAAGAAGTGGAGTAACATGGTCATGTTTTTTTGCCTTGAGCACCAGTCTGGCAGCTGAATTTTGAACTTTCTGTATTCTTTCAATGCATTGTTTTGGCGCACCTGACATAATACTAGTGTGAGACTGTCTGGTCATGAACAATCAAAGGGACATAATACTAGTGTGAGCCTGTCTGATCATTAACAATCAAAGGGACATAATACTAGTGTGAGACTGTCTGGTCATGAACAATCAAAGGGACATAATACTAGTGTGAGACTGTCTGATCATTAACAATCAAAGGGACATAATACTAGTGTGAGACTGTCTGATCATTAACAATAAAAGGGACATAATACTAGTGTGAGACTGTCTGATCATGAACAATCAAAGTGACATAATACTAGTGTGAGACTGTCTGATCATTAACAATCAAAGGGACATAATACTAGTGTGAGACTGTCTGATCATGAACAATCAAAGTGACATAATACTAGTGTGAGACTGTCTGATCATGAACAATCAAAGGGACATAATACTAGTGTGAGACTGTCTGATCATGAACAATCAAAGTGACATAATACTAGTGTGAGACTGTCTGATCATGAACAATCAAAGTGACATAATACTAGTGTGAGACTGTCTGATCATTAACAATCAAAGGGACATAATACTAGTGTGAGACTGTCTGATCATGAACAATCAAAGGGACATAATACTAGTGTGAGACTGTCTGATCATGAACAATCAAAGTGACATAATACTAGTGTGAGACTGTCTGATCATTAACAATCAATGGGGACATAATACTAGTGTGAGACTGTCTGATCATGAACAATCAAAGGGACATAATACTAGTGTGAGACTGTCTGATCATGAACAATCAAAGGGACATAAAACTAGTGTGAGACTGTCTGATCATGAACAATCAAAGGGACATAATACTAGTGTGAGACTGTCTGATCATGAACAATCAAAGGGACATAATACTAGTGTGAGACGGTCTGGTCATGAACAATCAAAGGGACATAATACTAGTGTGAAACTGTCTGGTCATGAACAATCAAAGTGACATAATACTAGTGTGAGACTGTCTGATCATGAACAATCAAAGGGGCATAATACTAGTGTGAGACTGTCTGGTCATGAACAATCAAAGGGACATAATACTAGTGTGAGACTGTCTGGTCATGAACAATCAAAGTGACATAATACTAGTGTGAGACTGTCTGATCATGAACAATCAAAGGGGCATAATACTAGTGTGAGACAGTCTGATCATAAACAATCAAAGGGACATAATACTAGTGTGAGACTGTCTGATCATGAGCAATCAAAGTGACATAATGACATCAACTTTGGAATGGTTTGAGCTGGGAACATAGGCTAACAAAACAATGCACCATTGACACACCAAGCCAAAAACTAATAAACAAGGAAAAGGCTCGTACGCATAGTGTATTTCAACGTCTCAAGGCCATTGTTCAATTTCTTGCTGAGCAATTGCGTAGTTCAGTCGATAAACTACATCAGGTACACAATGGAAACTTTTTGGGTCTTGTTGAAATTTGATCCGGTTTTGCATGCCAATAAATGGCAATTTTATACTGATGAAATTCATGATCACTACTTTGCGAATTCAAAACGGAGTCATTTCGTTGATGGGAAATAAGGTAAGGAAAATTATTGTAGGAAGAGTAAAATCAGCTAAACATTTCTCAGTTATACTTGATTGCACACCTGACCAAAGTCAACAAGAGCAGATGTCATTGACAATCCGCTATGTAAGCTCAGGACTTATGTATTCAGGCTTCTAAAACTCATTAGATTCATTTTCAGACCGGGGGAGGGGGGGCTTACGACGCTCCCCTTAACCCCGAGTCGTGTGGGCAGGACCTCTCACCTTCGGGGGTAACGTCAACATAAAATTTTATATTTTGGGGTAATGGGTCAAAAAGTTCACCGACCTCTGACCTACATAGTGTAACACCTCTTGTTGTTTATTGCTTTCTTAATGCTGTTTAATTTTTGTCTAGCTATTGAAAAATCACACGATAATTACAAAACAAACGTCAAAGTGCGTCACTACCTTATTTTTACGCCGTTTTACAAGGGCCATTAAAAGTCTCGGCAATAAATATGACATTTAAAACTGAAAAGAGCTGATTCAAATCTTTGTGTTGTTATGTG
The DNA here is from genome assembly GCA_944989445.1 of Ampullaceana balthica. Lineage (NCBI taxonomy): Eukaryota > Metazoa > Mollusca > Gastropoda > Lymnaeidae > Ampullaceana > Ampullaceana balthica. The sequence continues at coordinate 154,279 of CALYLW010000485.1, read as the reverse complement.
GATACATATCCATTAATTCGACCAAGATACAGGACCTATGTGACATGATGTTCACTGACATCATACAAGTTATCCAGATGGATTAAATTGAAAATGGGTGGATGAGTTGATAGGTGTATTGGTTGAGTGATGGATGAGTTGATAGGTGTATTGGTTGAGTGATGGATGAAAGAATAGATAGATGGATGGATGAAATGAACGATTTACAGACGGACGAAGCGAACGATGGATGGATTGAAGGATGGCTCATGTTATCGATGGAACGTTATAGATAGATGGATATCTTTATGTTATTCTGATTTCTAGAGTTCTCATGAACTAAATCTTTCAACAAAAATGTAATAAAAACAATCTCAGCAACTCGCATTAATTAAACGCTTTTTTTTAACAACTTGTTAAAGCACTCTTACTGTTCTTCGTGTCCTTTAACTTCAACAAATCTCTCAAATCACACCCCCCAAAAAAAACAAACAAAAAAAAACAACAACAACAACAAAAAAATAAATTACAAGTGGCTAAAAATATGGGCTGTACCGGATTCACATTTTTAAAATTCTGCCGGAGCCGGATTTGGTCGTATTACTTGAAGTGAAATCCGGCCGGTCCGGAGCCGGAGTTTTTAAAATGGCTGGATTCCATTATATATTATATTATTAGTTGGAACCGGAGCTCGATCCGGATTTGTAAAAATTCCCGGATGTTTGTTTAAAAGTTGTGTCAAGTAATCATCTTTGTATGTTAGGTTCATTCGTAGATCTAAAATATATTGAAAATGTTCTTTGTGGATAGCCTGTCGCAAACATACCTTTTTACCTGGAATGAAACAACATGAATGAGTCTTCAATTGTTTTTCATTTAAATATACTACTCGTTACTTTAAAAAAAAATTAAATCCTTTATATTAACTCGTGGTGTCTGGTTGCTTGGTTGAACCCTTGATTGCTTGTCGGTCGCCAAAACTTTGGATCGATTTTTAACACCATTCCTCGTAAGCTAGCGAGCTGAAATTTAGCAGGCAGTTTGGTGGCCATGATTAAAACTATGTATCAAAATTTCACATCGATCACATGTACCGTAATTGAATTATTGATTTTTTAAGATTATTTTATTTATTCCTATCTATCATGTTATTTTTTGAGATAGAGTGTCAGGGTGCGTATTATATTGAACAACCTTTCTGTCGCGCAATAAGGTGCGTATTTTATTGACAACACTTTTTATAAACATATTCCTGATCGGTGCGCATTATATTAAACATGTTTTACGACACAACCACAAATTTGTATTTTTGGATGGTCATGCGCTGCGTATTATAATGAACATTCTTTTAGTTACTTCTCATACATAAAGGATTTATAGTGAAAAACATGTTTTTTTTACAGGTTTTTAAAAATTATACATAGAATATGAAAAGTTTATTTTACATTGAAAACGAAATCACGGATACATAATTAAAAATAATAATACATATTTTATAGCACTGCTACGTTTGTTTTCGCATTTCTTGCGTTGGTTTACTACATAAAAAAAATAAAAATAAATAAAAGTTTGTCAAAACGATAGAAACAAGCTTTAATTGTGTTATCAATAAATGTCTCATTTCCCCCCCTTTCCCTTATAGTCAAATATTCCAATGTTAATTCCTTCAAATAATTCGGCGCTGATCCTTGTATAGTGTAGACGGACAGTCGCTTTGAACAAGTACTTGGACATCATGCCTCGTTTTGGATTTCCTCATAAATTTCATCAGTGACACAAAAATGATCTACTGAATTTCTGTATGAATCTCGAGAATAACCCACAGCCTCTGAAAGTAAGTATTTTGATGGTTTCATGCTTGTTGAAGAGTTGCAATCATTGAGTTCCATAATTCCCGCACTCACCTACAACGATACTGGTAATATTTTGCAGTTTCTTCCAGTTAAAAAAAGCGTTATAGTGACTTTCCTAACAAATACAATGCACTTCGAATACTTCTAACTCTTCCTGTCACTACGGCTTCCGAAAAAAGAAGCTCTTTGAAAACAAAACTTATTAAAACCTATATGCGATAAACAATGATTCAAGATCGGCTAAGTATCGTAGCTACTTTGTTTAATAACAATATTGTTTCTAAGGATCCTGACAATATTGAACTTTCCGGTATTTCAGATCCTGACAATATTGAACTTTCCGGTATTTCAGATCCTGACAATATTGAACTTTCCGGTATTTCAGATCCTGACAATATTGAACTTTCCGGTATTTCAGATCCTGACAATATTGAACTTTCCGGTATTTCAGATCCTGACAATATTGAACTTTCCGGTATTTCAGATCTTGCAACCGCGAAAGCTCGCAAGATTTTCTTGTATGTTGTAAAAAAAAAGGTGGAAGTGAAGATACAACCAAACCAAAGCGAGTGTATATAGTTTGTAGTGTTAATAATGTAATATATATAAAAACTGTCAATTAGCATACCAAAACAAAACATTTTAATTAGGGCTGCGGAAATTAACGATTAAATTCTCGATTAATCGGTAGAAATTTTAACGATTAAATTTTTTTAACGATTGTTCAACCCACCACTTATAAATGTACTGGAAGTAAAAAAGTAAAATAGTTCGCCCGATAAATATAAACTAATTTCCGGACGATTACACGAACATTTTGGTTCTAAACTATTGACTAACCTGAATGTTCAAAATGTTGATAAAGGTAATTGTGTCCATTGAGAGAAATCGTTTGCCTACCATGCAATGTTCCCTCTAAGTCTAAGCTTCGTTTTTCCGCGTGGAAAGTTAAAAAATAACTCATGTGCAAAGTTGCACAACGTCCATATTTTGTGCAATATTATACAAAATTTGCTGCGCGGTGATTCTAAACTCCTGCGTGGCGTCGGTCAAATATCTGCGCAGCCGCGCTGCTTAAAAGGAACACTGCTACCATGGTTCTAACACTTCGCTTACATATCACCTGCAAACCAAACATCCACTACAGTATCGGAAACTTCAGCTGAGACAATCTAAAGCTATGTGAACGATTGTTCATCTCGGCTGGTTATATTGTCAATAAGCTGACATCTTTTAACCAACAACGCAAATACACTTCTCTGTTTGCGTTGTTGGTTAAAAGATGTCAGCTAAAGAAGACATTCCAGTGTTTTTTCTATTATCGACAAGTATTTTAATAAATTTTACTTATGACACCATAAATTTCAATTTTTGGCATTAATCGAAATTAACTATTAATTAATCGTTAATTTTTCAAAAGTTAACGATTAAATTTAAATTAATCGTTAACAGCCCTATTATAAACCTATTAAACATTGATGTTATCCCTTGATGTGATAACCAATGTCATGCAGCTACACTGATATCCGCTGTTTAGCCAAATGTAGAGTTAAGACGTGGATTTTAAAAAAAAGTACGTAGTGACGAGGGACAAGCCAAATAAATTCAAATTATAAGGATTGTGAAGTTATCAGTTGCGTAGCTAGGGGAGGAGTGAGAGGGGTCCAAATTCGAAAGTCCCTATGGGCCCCTAAAGGAGAGTCCACATTTTCTTACATTAAATATTACGCCACCGCCATGTATGCAGGGCCCCTCAAAGAGACCAAGTCCCCCGGGCCCCAAAATCACTAAAAATCCCTAGCAACGCCACTTGAAGTTTTAAAGTAAAGTCCCCTTTTCAGGCCATCCTGGCCTATGGGACAAATGAAGCAGCGTTCACACGTTTCTTTAGCCACGGCATACGAGGGGATTGTATGGCTAGCACAGCGCCCAGAAGCAGTTATTATCAAGTTATAAATAATCGCATGCAGGGTAAAATAATAAACATTACCCCCCTTTCCCCCAGTCACGAGTTGATCCCCTTTGATCCACGCACAAGAGCCACTAAGTCTATAATTAAAAACCAGTGTCGAGGTCAGGGAATCCCCTGATAATGAGACCTGTGTTCCATTATTCAAATGTTCATGCTGCACTCAGACAACGAACAGTTTAGTTAGTGGGGAAACTATATGGACTAAATGTAAGACAATTTACATACTTAAACGAAAGTCAAACACATTGAAGTCATAAGGGAAAGAATAAACAGATAAAGGCAAAGGTATAATACACAACAATAACAATAGAACTTGAAGTCAACAGACTGACTGGTTGATTAAGATAGTGTTACTGACGCAATGATCTTCTGTATAGAAGGAGCGTCTGTAACAGATAAGATAATGAGATGAGCCTTTGGCACTGTTATTTATGAGATGGGATAACTTCATTATTTAAGATTGCGCTACTTGGTTACATGACCTTTTTACACTTTTCATCACGGCACTTAATGGCGTGGCACAAAACAATACCAAGTGACATGATTAAATGATTAGAAATATATTTTTTTATTGATATTTAATTTTTCATTAAAGATCGAATATATCAGTGCTTCTCAAACTTTTTAGTATGGCGAACCGGCAGGAATTTTCTCCATTGCAATAGGGACCGGCGCACTATTTTTCCTTTACTGACAATTTTTTCTGTCCCTTTTTGAGAACTTCTGCGGACCGGCGGCGGATGGCCCACGGACCGGCACTGGTCATCGGACCACCACTTTGAGAAGCACTGGAATATATTATTGTAAATTATGGTTAACTGAAATAACGATAATATCTCTGTCAAAAATATAATTTGTGAGTGCCAAATATGAAAAAAAATTCCGGGGGGGGGGAGGGGGTGGGCAAGAAGGCGGGGCCCCTAAGCTATAGCTTGTTTAGAAAATAGGTAAATCCAGCACTGATTGACTAAAACTTGTACACACACTAAATTTGCGAAACAATTAAAAAAATGTCAATAAATATAGGCTGTCAGATTTTACAATTCTTTTTAACTTTGGTTATATCTCTGTGAGAAAACTGTTTTCAATATTTTAGTAGACATTCTAGTTTTTGTAATATACCTGATACTGATGTTATTGATATTTTTATTATTATTTGTTACTTGACTAAAATATCAACACAGGGCCGGCTTTAAGCGTAGGCAAGTCATCCGTCCTACTAAGAAAACACCACAATTGCACATAGCACTCAGCACAGCGCATGAAGAGCTGATAACAAGAGAACTAACTTCCGTAACTTTCGTACGGTCTCCTCGACCATTCACAGGTGACAACTGGCTCGGCTAGGCTAGGCTTAAACGTTCACCTCTCTGTTCAAACGGGAGTCGTTCAATTCACCCAGCCAGTCACGTGACTCAACGTAATGCATGAATAATTAAAACAAATGTCTCTATATCAAATGAACCGCACTTCAATGGGTAAGTAGGAAGGGGCGGGGCAAATATCCCGCCCCCCTCCACAAAAAAAAAGCACTTCGGCAAAAAAAAATTGCCGTAAAGGGTTGCATCACCCCTTATACGCCACTGCCACCAGGGGGCGCATCACCCCTTATACGCCACTGCCACCAGGGGGCGCATCACTCCTTATACGCCACTGCCACTGTGTCATGTCGGTTAAATCTGATTATTAATACTAAAGAGCTTTTTGAACAAATCACAATTTTAGAAGACGCTACAACTTAATTCTACGTTTAAGTCTAGCAAAACGGCAAATGATTAAATGGTACCATCAGTGGCGTCACTAGGGTTGGTACCACCATGTGCAGTAACTCATGGTGTCATCCAGGGTGGTAGCTCATGGTGTCACCCAGGGCGGTAACTCATGGTGTCACCCAGGACCGTAACTCATGGTGTCACTCAAGGCGGTAACTCATGGTGTCACCCAGTGCGGTAACTCAAGGTGTAAGTAACCCAATTCGGTAACTCATGGTGTCAGCCAGGGTGATAACTCATGGTGTCACCCCCTCACAACTTAACCCGAAGACCTCCGAGTCTGCCAGCAGGGCCGGGCTAACACTCCGTCTTTCCGTGCGAAAGCACGAGTAAAAAAATCGAGGGGCGCAAAATTCATTAATTGAAATGCGGAGGATGGAACAGAAAAATGAATTTAAAAAACAAGTTAAAAAAATGAGGTCATAAATCCTTTTTTGAGGCCCCTATTGAGGCCACTATAATATTAACTCGTGAAGGATTCCGGATTCAACGCATCCGGTTCTGGCGTCAACTTTTTCAAAACAAATGTTTTGTGTTAGTTGATTAAATTTTATATCTCACATTAAATCCCACAATCGATCACAATAAATGTCAATAAAACTTAGAGTTCTGGGTTTCCCCCTGTGTGACTACTTAGTTTGTGACAAAAAAAATATTTTCTGCTTTTTCATGCGAGATTCTACATTCCTCACTGCAGCTGAGCCTCATTCTTTTAAAAAAGCTTTTTTTGTTCATTTTATTTATTAGTATAGCGCCTTGCCGTGATTCCCAAAGTGGGCGCTACCGCCCCCTTGTGGGTGCTGAAGAGATCCAAGGGGGCGTTAAAAGCCAAAGGTCCATTTGGGGGAGGCGAATAACTGTAAGGGGGCGGTGCAAGTAAAAAAGAAAGAAGAGAAGGTTAATAAAAAAATATATGTGTATTCCGCTCATGACGCTTAACTTTTCGTTGAAAAACGTAATTGACGTTGATTTTGTTTCCGCATACTCCCTCACTTGCATTTAGATATGATATGTGCAATTGTGCACTTCCAGATTACATGAACATTGATATTTGCAATTGCGCACTTCCAGATTACAAGAACATTGATATGTGCAATTGCGCACTTCCAGATTACAAGAACATTGATATGTGCAATTGCGCACTTCCAGATTACAAGAACATTGATATGTGCAATTGTGCACTTCCAGATTACATGAACATTGAATGTGCAATTGCGCACTTCCAGATTACATGAACATTGATATGTGCAATTGCGCACTTCCAGATTACAAGAACATTGATATGTGCAATTGCGCACTTCCAGATTACAAGAACATTGATATGTGCAATTGTGCACTTCCAGATTACAAGAATATTGATATGTGCAATTGTGCACTTCCAGATTACATGAACATTGATATGTGCAATTGCGCACTTCCAGATTACAAGAACATTGATATGTGCAATTGTGCACTTTCAGATTACAAGAACATTGATATGTGCAATTGTGCACTTCCAGATTACAAGAACATTGATATGTGCAATTGTGCAGTTCCAGATTACAAGAACATTGATATGTGCAGTTGTGCACTTCCAGATTACAAGAACATTGATATGTGCAATTGCGCACTTCCAGATTACAATAACATTGATATGTGCAATTGCGCACTTCCAGATTACAAGAACATTTGACAAAAATTAACGGTGATAATTAAGGATTTATTTTATTTTCGAAAACTAAAAAAAAATTATCCAACAACCGACATTGTCAAATTATTTTCAACCGCAACCACACACGATTGCGATGGCTTTATTGCTTCTTACAATAATTCGTTAATGATTGCCTAGTAGGGAAAACATCATATTATTGGTAAATAACAAATTATTCCGGCTATAAGTGAAGTAATACGTACTGTGCAACGCGAGTCAGCATCTGATATTATTTTTAAAAAAAAATCGTTAATAGTAATAATACAGTGAAAACAAGGATTGATGAAATGTCTAAAGGTGTTGAAGATTCATTGTGTGCCAGGAAATAAAGCTGTACTTTTAGCATACGTGCGGTTCTTAAAGGAGGAATATATTTGCCAAGAATTATTATTTGCTAAATATTTGCAAACTGATTTCAAAGAAAAATACAAATTTCATGCATTGTAAAAGACAACGGAACACCTCTAAGTATTATTTCAGTAGCCACAGATGGCGCTCTAGTGATAGTAAGGCGCTATAGGGGTGTTCTTGCATATTTAAAAAAAAATGAGGGCTGAAATACAATGTTCCCTTTAAGCTGCGCGGCTGTGCGGCTGTGCGGCTGCGCAGATATCTGACCGACGCCGAGCAGCAGTTATGAATTACCGCGCAGCAAATTTTGTAAAATGTAGCACAAAAAATGGATGCTGTGCAACTTTGCACACGGGTTTCTTCACTTTGCACACGGGCCTCAAACCTTAGAGGGAACATTTGTGCTGAAGGCATTCATAGTACACTATATAATCCATCGTCAACATCTAGTTTCAAAAATTTAAGTGCACGCCCACATAATTCATAATAAAAATTATGGGGACAAGTCTGGTCACCGATTCGCTTGACCGAGCTCAGAGTGACACGTAAAATGTAAACAAAAGCGCCCGTCGCTTCGTTGGGTCGCCTCAATGCGTCAGCTCAAAATTTCACGTGGCAAAAAAACAATAACAAACCGTGAATTTAAATTACATACCTCATATAAGGATAAACTAAAAATGCATTAATTTAATTACGGTACGTTCGATCGATCTGACATTTTGATACGATGCATTGTTAGGTCAGACGGGTCCGTGTGCCAAATTTCAGTTCGATCGGATCATGGGAAGTGGGTCATTTTCGACTTCTGTTTTTCCGCCCGCCCGCCGAGCCCAAGACAGAGACGGCCGCGAAGTTAATATAAGGGATTTAAAAACAAAGTTTTTGACTATAAATCCCTTATATATGAGACATAACTAAAAGTATTTATAATGTTCAAACGCGACAAATATTTACAGACTGAATCTGTCTTAACTCCCTTTTGCTTTTAACCTGTAGAGGGGAAAGGTCTTGTCACCGATCGCTGGGCCGAGCTCAGCGTGACACGCAAAATGTAAACAAAAGCACGCCGGTACACCTGGTTAAAACACGAGATGTGTTCACCTGTGGCTGGGGTGAAGTCAAGTGACCCGTAAAATGTAAACGATTGCTACCGCTACATATAGTGTATATAGATAAACTAAACATGTATTAATTTAATAACTGTACGTTCGATCGATCTGAATTTTTGATACGATGCATTGTTAGGTGACACGGGTCCGTGTGCCAAATTTCAGCTCGTTGCCTTCACGGGAAGTGGGTCATTTTTTACTTTTGTTTTTCCGCGGTGCCCGCCCAGACAGAGAGACAGAGAGACAGAGAGACAGAGAGAGACGGCGGTGAAGTTAATATAAGGTATTTAAAAATAATGCTTTACGATCCAATTTAATTCAATTAAAATGTGACATCGCTTATTTGACCGACTTGTTTCAAAAAATTAATGAAAAGAATCTTTCGTTTCAAGGTGATGAACTGAATTTAATAACAACAAAATCTGTTCTTTTATCAGGAGCAGAAAAAAAATGATGAAGTCATGCTTTCTTTTTGTCAGCGGTAACCAAATTATTAACAAAAAAACGAAAAAACAAAACAAAACAAAAAACCAAAAAAAAACAACAAAAAAAAACCCCGAATGCTAATAGAACTTCTCCTTCGGGTTATAATCTCCTTGTTGGTCAAACCGCTCTAAATGTACCCTCTGGTGCTGTATCAGCTTCTGCACAAAGTGCCGAATTGAGGATACTGAAGAGTGGTTCCATATTCTTGAAGTCTTGGAACTTTTTTACAAATTTCATTGCCAAGGCGTCCAACTGAGCCTTGTACTTGTCAGCCATTTCAACAGAAATGGTTTTCTTTTGAAGCAAAGGGAAATGGCAAAACTTGTTTTCACCTGCTTTCCTGGAGAATAGGGAGAGTTTTGCCTGAAATGATTTAACATGCACATATTTTTGATGTGCAAAGAAGCTATTGCTCTGAAGTTTGACATTCAACTTTTCCATAATGTTAACGGCAAAAATGAATTCTTATTTCCACTATTCATTAACAATGGTAGTAACAAAGTCACAAAAAAAACCCCTTAATCCTCAGGAACATAAATATTTCTTCCATGAGATCCCACTATCACCTCACTATCTTGCCCACGCTTAGCCAGCGGATACTGAGGTGGTAGATAATATAATAATATTCAAATCTTCAAGCAGTGCCTTGAACTGCCTGTTGTTCAGTGCCCTGGCTGTTACAATATATCATACTGACAACTGCTTGACCTTTAACACAGCTTTACACATACTTTGATGATGAAATACACAGTGGTGAGATAAAAGTGGGTGGTCAGGATGTTTATTATATTTTATTCTTCACCAATTTCACCAGAACTTCTTTTTTCCAGTTAAAGCACACACTCCATGGACTCCATCAATTCTTAACACTTGCCATCTTGTTCCTCGCCAAACCCAGTTCTTTCAACACAGTTCTCAACAGCATTGAATAAATCTTGGCCTGTAGTTGTGTCTTTGAGTTACTCAAAACTAATTAATTCTTCGGTAAGCTCGAAACGAGTTTTTTTTCCCCGCATAAATACAAATTGTGCTGTGTCCTGTACATCGGTACTTTCGTCCAACGCTAGAGAGTACCAAAAAATGTCTTTACTTGCATTTCAAAGTTGTTGCATCAAATTGTCACTTATTTTTTTTAACACGCTTGATTATAGTTCTCCTTGATAGAGAAATGCTATCAAATTTTATTTTCTGCTCTGAACAAATAATGCTTGCTGCATCTGACAAGCATTCATTGATGAACTCGCTTTAAGAAAAAGTCTTGTTCCACTTTACGATCTTATAGGACCAAACTGGCTTGGGTTGCAGCATCTTGTATTCAAGACTGTTGGATAAAACATTTTTCTGCTTCTTTAACTTATTAACCATCTCCTGGCATTTCTTCTTTCTTTAAATGTGACCGAAATCCAAATGTTTTCTTCGGTGGTGTCTTTTAAAGTTGTACTCATTAGAGATGCGCACACTGTCAAAGCTCAGAAATAAGACTGTTTTGCTTCAACGCTCGTGCAGCAGTATTTAGCAGTCCTTTCGTCATTAAAAACGAGACATTCGTCCTTAATATTTCTCTTTTGGGCAGCACTCTGGTTAAATAAATGTCTAGTTGCTTTTAAAACTGTTCAAAATGTAAATCGTTAACAAAAGCCAAGTTCGGTTGAGCTGAAAAGTAGTTTCGAATAGAAATGTTTACAATTAATAACCACCAATTGATTCTGGAACCATAAACCGATTGTATACCCCTAGATTATAATCAAATATTGGGAAAAGAAATTCAAAAATATATTAAAATTAAAAAAAAAGACAAAGAAAATTAACATGACATAAGATCGCCTACGGGCCGCATAATATACTCTGACGGGCCTCATGCGGCCCGCGAACCGTAGTTTGCACTCGCCTGTGTTAAAATAATTATTTTTTTAAAATTGTGGGGCGCTGAGTGAAAATTTTTCTGGAAAGGGGGCGGAAGGCTAAAAACGTCTGGGAACCACTGGTATAGCGTATAAAATTATCCCTTTAAATAATAGCCGATTCTTAACTATTATATTATAAAGCAAACATTCGACTTTAAACCTGCCCGTAGTGAGTTTCATGAAGAAAGTTTTTATCTTTGTTTCTGTGTCGCAAATGGTATAACTAGGATATTTTGCGCCCAGGGAAGAATTACATTATTTTTTTTAAAAAAATTGGCGCCCCCAAACCCTTTAGTTTCATCAAATGTAACTATGATTAAAGTTGTAAGCCTCATTTTTTGAGCCCCTGTACATTGGATCCCGGGGTAATATTTACCTCACTGCCCAAACTTGTTACGACTTGGACCGGCTCACAGTACAATAGGGTTTTACTTTGATTTCCTACTGATACGAGCGGACGTAGGTTCACATCAAACAATTACATAAGCAATTGAGAGGAAGTTACCAGAAATGGTTGGTGTATTCGGTAGCTAAGATTCAATTTTTTCGCCTCTACTGCAAAAGCTTTGCAATGGCTACATCTTTGTCAGCAAAAGATGGTTATGGAGATTGACAGCAGATAGTACACATCCTAAAAAAATCATTAAACTATATATATACAAACATTTTTTTAAAGCTAAAGGTTCTGTCTGGAATTGAGTGTTTGTTTTAAACTTCGAAAACAATAGACGATAATTTTCATAGATTTTAAAATGCAAAAACTCATCATTGGACGTTGTTTTTCAACGGGTATTTTCGATCGTCAAACTTATGCGATAGCTGCTTTGCATTTATTTGATTTAGGAATAGCAAAGAAAATTTATATGAAGAAGATCAGAGGCGTCACTAGGGTGGGTCTCACCCGTTGCCGTAGCTCATGGTGTCACCCAAATCACAACTACCCCATAGAGACCTCCTCAGAGTCTGCCAGTGCCAAATAACGGGAATATACACAAGTCTACGTTTTGGTGTCACCACTTGTGATGGTGTCACCCCTTGTGATGGTGTCACCACTTGTGATGGTGTCACCCCTTGTGATAGTGTCACCTCTCGTGATGGTGTCACCGCTTGTGATGGTGTCACCCCTTGTGATGGTGTCACCACTTATGATGGTGTCACCACTTGTGATGGTGTCACCCCTTGTGATGGTATCACCCCCTGTGATGGTTTCACCACTTTTGATGGTGTCACCACTTGTGATGGTGTCACCCCTTGTGATGGTGTCACCACATGTGATGGTGTCACCACATGTGATGGTGTCACCCCTTGTGATGGTGTCACCCCTTGTGATGGTGTCACCACTTGTGATGGTGTCACACGGTGCTGCTCGCATCACCCCCCCCCCAGTTACGGCTCTGAACATAAAATGTAATATTTCTAAAGCTAGTCCAACTTTAAGTTTAGCTGAAATTGATTCTTTTATGGAGGATGTAACGTCTCTTGGTGACGTATTATTTGTTAATGTGTTTTGTAGGCGTTCTCACAATACACAATCTTTCATTCAATAATCCTCTGAATAATTAATGTCAATACAATAACTTTAATGTGCACACTATGTACAGAAATATAACTTTGAGGTTTCACAATGTGGAGACATCAGCCACACATTCGCCATTACTCTCAGAACTCCTTTCGCGCGCTTTTACCCATGTGACCTCTCTGTCACTAATCTCGTGATTCTCACGTGACATTCACCCCCATCCTTAAAAAAATGTTTATGAAATACAACATTTTTGGTCTTAATAAAATCAAATTAATCTACCTGTATATTCAAATTTCAAATATTTATCATCAATGGACAGTCATTGCCTTACACACAATATCTAGACATAAAAATCAAGAGAAAAAATCCGTAGGACTTCAACAGTCTACCTGTACTGCAAAAATGAAACTGAAATTTTAACACAACTATAATTTTGTGTAAGTAAAATGCTTTTAACAATCAATATTCATAAAATTAAAATTAAATATAGATTGTCCAGTGGAATTAAAACACTGCTCCTTTGTCTATTGCTCAGAGAATAAAAATACTAATATTAATACAGTCTCTGGTTTTATCATTTAGGAATTCACAGAATGTCTTTATTTATTCTCATTCTACTTAATAAGTCTACAACCACATTGTCCTTTCAACAGGTTTAATGTCAAATTTGTAGTCGGTTAATAGCATTGCCCATCTATTTACGTTTGCGTTGCTTATTTTCTTCTTGTTGAATGCCACAAGTGGTTTGTGGTCTGTTAGAAGAGTAAATGTTCTACCTAGAAGGTATTTTTAAAGTTTTTGTAGAGCCCAGACAATGGCTAAATATTCTCTCTCTCTCTGTGGTGCTGTAGCTACTTTCTGTTTTTGTCAAATTTCTGCTAAGATATTGTAAAGGATGGGTAATATCATGTTCTTGCATGAGACACGCTCACAATGCAATGGACGATGCATCAGTAGAAACAACGAAAGGTTTGTCCCATAGAGGTGTAACCAAGATGGGTTTCTTCCTAAATGCTTCCTGAATGTTTTCCAATGCGTTGACGCAATCTCCTGAAAACTGAAAATTTCGAATATCTGTGTTTTTTAAAAAAAATTTCTGTTAGTGGGTGAACAATTTCTGCATAATTTGCAATGAAAGGTCTGTAAAAGTTACATAGTCCCAGCAGGGCTTGCACTTGTTTCTTAGATTTTGGGACTGACAGGTTAAAGATCTTGTTTTCATTCTCTGCAGTAGGAGTGACTGCACCACCTCCTATTATGTATCCCAGAAAATCAATACATTTCTTTCCAATGTTAATCTATTCTGGTGAGATCGTCGCATTATGTTTCTTAAGTCTATCCAATACAGCTTCATGTGCATGGATATGTGTTTCCCAATCTTTAGTGTGGATACATATGTCATCTGCGTAATGTACCACATTTGGAATGCCTTGTAACATGACTTTCATAAATCTGCTAAAAGTGGCTGTACTGTTGACTAATCCAAAAGGCATCACTAACCATTCATATACTTTATCCATAGCTATAAATGCAGTATATTTGACAGAATCAGGATCCATATTTATCTGCCAAAAACCTCTGTTTAAGTCAAATTTAGTGAATATTCTGGAATTACCAATTCTGTCTATAATGTCTCTTGGCTCTCCAATAGGTTCATGGTCCAGTTTTGTAATATTATTCAATTGTCTGTAATCTTTCCATTATTCTTTTTTACTATGACAGTTGGTGAGGTATAGTTAGCTTCAACTGCTTTTCTTATTTTGTTTTCCTTAAGTATGTAATCAAATTCTTGTTTTATTGTGTCTCTATACGCCATTGGAATAGGGTATACTTTAGTCTTGAAAGGTTCATGTTCTAATAGTTGTATCTTATGAGTCACAGTTTTTGTGTTTCCTGTTTCTTTTGTGATGACATCTTTGTATTTTTGAAAAATTTTCATCGCTCTGTGTTTCATATTATCTGGTATGTCAGATGATATTTTATCACTGTCAGGGCTTTTCTTTTTCATTGTGCTGTCATTTTCATCATTTTCTCTGCTGATGATATTTGCTGTTTGTTTTTCTTCTTTATTGTCACAATATGGTCTTAGTTTATAAATGTGTAATTTTTTCACATTTCCTTTTATATTGACACTACTAAGTACATATGTGTCATAGCTAAGTTTCTCTTCAATGTTGTATGGACCTTCCCATGTGATTTCATTCTTTGCGTTTGGTAACAATACTAAGACTTGTTGTTCTGGAATAGCTGCACCCCGTCTGGTGGCTATGTCCACTAAAGTAAGAGCATACATATGTTTTTTCTTTGTCATCTTTTTGAATGGTCCTATTAGGTCTATGGCAATTTTCTCGAATAAGAAGTTTGCATTGTCAGATGATTGTATTGGCGCTGTGTGCTTTCCATCTTTGGGATTATGTCTTAGAAACACTGTACATCTCTTGAT
Organism: Ampullaceana balthica; assembly: GCA_944989445.1. Classification (NCBI taxonomy): domain Eukaryota; kingdom Metazoa; phylum Mollusca; class Gastropoda; family Lymnaeidae; genus Ampullaceana; species Ampullaceana balthica. The sequence continues at coordinate 139,198 of CALYLW010000485.1, read as the reverse complement.
GTATTCTTGTATCTGCCTTGCCATTTTAGGCCAGTAAAAGTTTTCTGCTATAATAGCAATTGTTTTCTTGGGGCCCATGTGTCCACCTAAAGGACTGTCATGTGTCATTTTTATAATGGTTTCTTGTAACTTTTTAGGAAGAACCACTTTTTGCATGTACCTGCTTGTGCAATGTTTATCAATATGCATTTATCTAGCTTGTAATTTTTGTTGTGGCCTGTTTCATTGTCTTTGATGATTTTTATTTTTATTTCCATTATTGTGTTATCTTCTTCTTGTAGTTATTTGAATTCTTGTTTTGCCATTAGTTGGCTTCATATTTCAAGTTTCTCATTAACTTCAATGTCTATGTTCTCTTTTCTTTTTGTGGTGGCTTTTGTTTGTACAGTAGAACATAATTGATAGCTGTTGTGACACCGAGCTTTGAATATTTCATCAGAAGTGTCAACAACACCTTCAATATTGCCTATGATGAGATCAGAAATGGCATCTTTCAAAACTCTCGCTCGAACTTCACCTTGAAACCAGGGTGAGTTGATGGTAAGAGTAGCAGTTGGACAATCTCTCTTTGTGCCATCAGCCATTATTAGTGTGTCTTTTTGCCCATCATATTCTTTTTCTTCCACCATCCTACTGTGGACCACAATCGTTGTGCATCCTGAATCACGAAGATACATACATTTCTATTATTGATGTAAACTGGGTGGATTTTCAGCTTTCCATGACTGTTAATAGTGGCCACAGTATCACTAGATCTTGATTCTTCTTGTTTCATTTTCCCCTTATCATCTTCATCTTGGTAGTCATTCCTTTTCCATGGCTGATCAGAATATCTGTATCTGGAGTTATGATTATATCTGCATCTCCATGATCTTCTACCTTTGCTTTCAAAGTGACCTGGTCTTGATCTTTCTTCTGTCTTCTTTCTTATAGGGCTGCCATTAGGTGACACCCTATTTGGTTGTCCTTTATTGCGGTAACACTGCCTCGCCATATGTCCTGGCTTGTTACAGTACCAGCAAATAGTTTGTAACTGCCTTGGTTTGGAAGACTATGGTTTCTCATTCCTTTTCCTTTTTCTTGGTTTTTACTTTGTATTACTGCAAGGGGCCGTCCATAAATGACGTCAAGCACCTAGGGGGTCGGGGGGTCTCATTTTTGTGACGATGCGTGACGAGGGGGAGGGAGGGGGGTTGAAGAAATGTGACGTCACATCAAAAGGGTAACTTTAAATAAAATGTCCACTGAAATATTTGGTCGCTTACAATTTATTTAATGACTTTTTTTAAAAATTATTTTTTTAAAATTTAAATCAGTGCTTCTCAATGCGCCGGTCGGTAGGCAATCATACGCTGGTTGGCATAAGCTATCAAGATACGAACATTAAATTTAATTATAATCCTTAAGTTTGAGAAGCCACAAGATAACTTATGAAATTGTTACCCTGCTTCGTTTGATGTTGGCATAAAAGCATTTGTGATGTAACCGTTTGGTTCTCTCACGGCAGGAGTCGGCGAACTTTTTTGCCCGTTACCCAAAATATACAAGTTTATGTGTGCGTGCCCCCCCCAACCCCCAGATTCTAGGTCCTGCTCACATGACTCAGGGATTTGGGGGAGCGTCGTTAGCCCCTCCCCCCGAAAATGCTACTGGTGTCTAAAAATGATCTGAATAGGATTATGTGTAGATATGTTAAGTCAAAACGACACGGAATATCCTTTTTCTTTAAAAAAAAAGGGGGGGGGGAGGGAATCTATTTGATAGAATTATAAACGTTTTAAGTTTGATATAATTGTTCGATTTGTTTTTGTCAAACGCCCCTGGTCATTCTAAATATAATGATAAATGAGCCCATTTAAAATTAGTCAAGTATTCATTAACTTTATTGAATGTATCAAATTCTTGACATCGCAATTCGAGAGGAGCACAAAACAACTTTTCTTCTTAGCTCAGTTTTTAAGTCATTAATTTTAAATATCACAGAAAGGATACTTGATACAGTCAAGTCATGTAGATTAGGATAATTGTCACTCGTGTCAATATAAATGAAAGTAGGGTGGATTTAGGTGTCTTCGTATAGTACGTAGGCAGGGGTGGACTGGGGAGCTCAAGCGGCCCGGGAAAAAATACCCAAAAAGCGGACACCATCTTCGTAACTTTTATCTTCCTTGTGCATTTTTTCCATCCAAACCTGAGGGCCGAGGCCCCCAAAGTTACTTTACAAATTCCAATATACAATAATAAAAAGCAAAACAAGAAAAAAACAACAACCATAAATCGCATGTATAATTTGTAACTACCGGTTTATAAAATATCAAGAATGCGTCAATTCAAGTTATAAATCAATTTATTCGGACCCACTACGATGATGTTTATATTATAAGTGACTTCTTTAAGCTCGGTTACATTTAGGCTACATAATCTATAATTGTGTCATTTTTCAGTTCACTTAAAACATCGGTTTCTGTTGACATAATGGTAATAGATTCAAGGTGTGTAAAAGACAATGAACTTCGCAAGCGATTCTTAATGTATTTCTGTGAAGAGAAAGATCTCTCACAAGCTACTTGGGTAAACTACAGAGTCAAAAAGAGTTTATATGCACTAAAGGGATGTTGTGTGTTTGCCCATAGAAAATTTATTTATGCAGTACAGAAAAGCGGTGTTCGGACACTTAGACCCCGGACGATTCGACTCTAGGACGTTTAGACCAGCAGGACGTTTCAACCCCTTTGTTTCTACATCGTGAAGCATTTTTATTTATTCATTTAAAAAAAATAAAAATATATTTTTAAAATTAATTTTTAGTATATTAGCAATAAAATTAAAAAAAACAACAACAACAGAATCTCCACTCCTATCCCAAACACACTTAAAAGGACACATTTTATTATTGGGTTATAAAAATGTATATATTTAACTCGTTCAAAGATATTCATTGTGATATAAAAAATAAATGCTTTTTAAATCCCTTATATTAACTTCACCGGCGTCTCTGTCTCTCTCTCTGTCTGTCTCTCTCTCTGTCTGTCGTCATCTCATGGGCGGGCGGGCGGAAAAAAAAAGTCAAAAATGACCCACTTGCCGTGATCCGATCGAGCTCAAATTTGGCACACGGGCCCGTCTAACCTAACAATGCAACGTATCAAAATTTCAGATCGATCGAACGTACCGTAATTCTGTCATTGTGAAGGGTGCCGAGAAAACCTCTAGTTGAGGGCCCTTGCTTTGTCTCCTTGAGCCTTCTTTGCGCATTCGGTCGATTGTTTGGCTATAGTCAGATCTGGCGCCTTCTTGTTTACCTGGGCAAAGTGTTTGTTCAGCGCACTTGCAAGCTTTACTTCATTAGCTCTTTGGCCCTTTGGCGTCGCCAAGTGGATGGGATTTTTGGTTTTGCCTTCGCCTGATAGTGCGTCTATAAGCCGCCAACATTTTTTCCTGTCTACGAGGTCGAGTTTTTCGCACGTATTTACCCATTTTGCCTTCTTCGCTTTGTCGCCAGCGGCCCGGAGCTTCGGGCGTCTTCAGCCTGGCGCCCTTTTCCACGCTTTTGCTCAATGTTTCACTACATCTGCCAGATTCTTGTCCCAGTAAGGTCTGAGCATCTTTTTTCCATTTGTTCTTGGGATCGTTCGTCTCGCAACCCCAAGAATTGTGTCAATTAACCTCCCGTAGGTGGCATCCATGTTGTATCCTGCAACACACAGCAGAGCGAGCTTGGCCTCCGCTCTCGGCCCAGTACTTAGGCCCTATGCCAATCGGCCTTACGGAAATGACAATGCCTTCTTTCAAATCGAGGTTTGCCTGCAATTAACACAAATTTGATCAGGATTAGGAGATGACCATTCCCTACTTCCTTTAATACTTCCTGTCTATGCTTTGACTCAAGATCAACTGATATTAGCGCTAGATCTGGGCGGGACTCCGTGCTGTGTCCCGTGTGCAGTAGTGTCGGCTCACTTTCTGCGTTATGCAGCCTGATGAGATTCGTACTGATACAGACGTCCTCCATATAGCGGCCTGACGCGTTCCATTTAATTCCCATTAAAAAATTGAATTTCCTGATTTATTGATAGAGCTTTAGCATTTCTTTGCATGGCATCAAACTTGATTTTTCAATAAACCAAATATTTTGATTGGTTATAGCTGTGGAAATTACCATAGATCTACTTTCGTTTCTAGGTAAAACAACATTATATTCCATGACTGATAGCACATAGTAGAACAAACATTCACATACTATTTTCATATTTTATTTAATTACCATAATAATAAAAATGGATCACAATTTTATTATTCCATTTTAAGTCTTGCAAGGACCCACTGACACTGTTCAGGGACCCCCAATTCAATTTATATTTTCCACTGACCTCCTGAATGGTGCCGAGCAGAGGCGTAACTAGGGTTTTGGCGCCCTTGGCTAATTTATTTTTGGCGCCCTTAATAAATTGACAAGTTTCAAGTTTCAGCTTTGCAATTTTTTCATTTGTTAGAAAAATTATTTGAATTTTTCTTATTTTATTTATGACAATAATTACGTAGTCTGACAGTGACAGACATACAACGTTAATATAAAAAAATGTATAGGACAGGAACAATAATAATTTGCAGTTGATTATTTACTAAATGATACCAAATAAATTTTAAGAACATACCGGACAAAGCGAGATACTGTTGCGTTAATAAAGAATACAGCAAAACTTGAAGTGTATTATAAATAAAAACAATAGTGTCAATGTGTCATAATCATTATCTCATACATAACGATAGAAACTCACAATTAAAAGTAAATTTAAGTAACACTCCACCGACTACAGCTCAGCACTTCCGTTAGCTGGCGTATTGGCGTGTTGCTAATAAAGTCGCACCTTTCTAAGTGTAACTCAAGGGGGAAAAAATTCGACTTACGCAGTTTTCGAGTTAGGGAAACTGGAATAATAGGCGCAGATTAATCAAGGACAATTTTGATATTGAGATTGGGGGGGGGGACAGCCATAGCGGCTAGAAGGCTTGACAGGAAAAAGGGGCGGTGATGTTTCATATGAAAGGAGCCAACTTGCTTTGACATACCGACACAAGCCCGTGAGAGGAAACACCTGCCCTCACCTCCCCCACTTTCCTCCCTCGACAGTGGGATGGGGATAGTAAGATTTTTCTTTTTAAAAGAAAGACTGTAAAATCATATTGACATTTTTATGATAAGAAGCCCCGCAAAGGCCAAAAACATAATAAAAATATTATAATGGTTTAAATGAAATATATTTATATATAATTAATAATTCACTTTTTTGTTATCAAGGATAAAAGTGAAATACAGTCAAACCTCGCTAAGTGGAACTTCCCTAAGTCGAGGTCCCGGCCAAATTCCATAACACTAATGTATTTTTAGATCTCCTTAACTCCAATATATTTGGGCTTTCAACCTCTCTTAGTCGAATTTTCCAAGGCGTTTGGGTTATTATTCTGGAGTGACATTTCAGAACACGTTTTCCGTAGAGCCACGAAAATGAACGTAAAATCTTATCTTAGTGCATTCCAAGAGGGATTAAGCGACCCTTGCAAGTACAAAAAATGACAAAGACAAGAAAAAGGAGTGGTAACTAATTCAGGACCCTTTGCTGATGCTGTGACTCTAAAGCAAATTGGCTTCCTTTCATATGAAACATAGACACCGCCTCTCTTTTCTGTCAAGCCTACTAGCCGGTATGGTTGTTCCCCCCACCTCTCAATATCTACATTGTCCTTGATTAATCGCCTAATACGTCATTTTCCCAAACTCAAAAACTCTGTACGTCAAATGTTTTTGGGGGTCCTTTTGAGTTTGACTTAGAGAGGTCCGAGTGTATTTATTTAAATACAAATTTAAAAATTAAAGATTTAGTGGCGCCCTTTTGAGCTGGGGCCCATGGCAACTGACCCGATGCCAACCCGATAATACGCCACTGGTGCCGAGGACCCCTGCGATGTCTGTAGGGACCACTTATGGAACCACTGGTATAGAGCAAATGGTAATGGAGTGACGTAGGGCACAGGTGTAATGAAGATAGTGTAGGGCATAAGGGTATTGAAGATAGTGTAGGGCACAGGGTAATAGAGTGATATAGTTTAGGGCACAGGTTAATGGAGTGATATAGTGTAGGGATTAAGGCTTAAGGCTTAATTTAACGGAGTGACAAAGTGTAGGGCACAGGGTAATGGAGTGATATAGTGTAGGGCTTAAGGCTTAAATTAATGGAGTGACATAGTGTAGGGCACAGGGTAATGGAGTGATATAGTGTAGGGATTAAGGCTTTAGGCTTAATTTAACGGAGTGACAAAGTGTAGGGCACAGGGTAATGGAGTGATATAGTGTAGGGCTTAAGGCTTAAATTAATGGAGTGACATAGTGTAGGGCACAGGGTAATGGAGTGATATAGTGTAGGGATTAAGGCTTTAGGCTTAATTTAACGGAGTGACAAAGTGTAGGGCACAGGGTAATGGAGTGATATAGTGTAGGGCTTAAGGCTTAAATTAATGGAGTGACATAGTGAAGGGCACAGGGTAATGGAGTGATATAGTGTAGGGCTTAACCCTTAAGGCTTAAAGTATTGGAGTGACATAGTGAAGGGCACAGGGTAATGGAGTGACATAGTGAAGGGCACATGGTAATGGAGTGGCATAGTGAAGGGCACAGGCTAATGGAGTGACATAATGAAGGACACAGTGTAATGGAGTGACATAGTGAAGGGCACAGGGTAATGGAGTGACATAGTGAAGGACACAGGGAAATGGAGTGACATAGTGAAGGGCACAGGGTAATGGAGTGACATAATGAAGGACACATGGTAATGGAGTGACATACTGAAGGACACATGGTATTGGAGTGACATAGTGAAGGGCACAAGTTAATTGAGTGACATTTAACTGAAGGACACAGGGTAATGGAATGACATTATGAAGGGCAGAGGGTAATGGAGTGACATAGTGAAGGGCACAGGGTAATGGAGTGACATAGTGAAGGACACAGGGTAATGGAGTGACATAATGAAGGACACAGGGTAATGGAGTGACATAATGAAGGACACAGGTTAATAGAGTAACATAGTGAAGGGCACAGGGTAATGGAGTGACATAGTGTAGGGCACAATGTAATGGCGTGACATGGTGTAGGGCATAGGGTAATGGAGTGACATAGTGTAGGGCACAGGATAATGGAGTGACATAGTGAAGGGCACAGGGTAATGGAGTGATATAGTGTAGGGCTTAAGCCTTAAGGCTTAAAGTATTGGAGTGACATAGTGAAGGGCACAGGGTAATGGAGTGATATAGTGTAGGGCTTAAGCCTTAAGGCTTAAAGTATTGGAGTGACATAGTGAAGGGCACAGGGTAATGGAGTGACATAGTGAAGGGCACAGGGTAATTGAGTGACATAGTTAATGGCACAGGGTATTGGAGTGACATAGTGAAGGACACAGGGTAATGGAGTGACATAGTGAAGGGCACAGGGTAATGGAGTGACATTGTGAAGGTCACAGGGTTATGGAGTGACATAGTGAAGGGCACAGGGTAAAGGAGTGACATAATGAAGGACACATGGTAATGGAGTGACATAATGAAGGACACAGGGTAATGGAGTGACATAGTGAAGGGCAGAGGGTAATGGAGTGACATAATGAAGGACAGAGGGTAATGGAGTGACATAGTGAAGGGCAGAGGGTAATGGAGTGACATAGTGAAGGGCCAAGGGTAATGGAGTGACATAGTGAAGGACACAGGGTAATGGAGTGACATAATGAAGGACACAGGGTAATGGTGTGACATAATGAAGGACGAAGGTTAATGGAGTGACATAGTGAAGGGCACAAGTTAATGGAGTGAGATAATGAAGGACACAGTGTAATGGAATGACATTATGAAGGGGAGAGTGTAATGGAGTGAAATAGTGAAGGACACAGGGTAATGGAGTGACATAATGAAGGGCACAAGGTAATGGAGTGACTTAATGAAGGACACAGGTTAATGGAGTGACATAGTGAAGGGCACAAGTTAATGGAGTGACATAATGAAGGGTATAAGGTAATGGAGTGACAAAATGAAGGACACAGGTTAATGGAGTGACATAGTGAAGGGCACAAGTTAATGGAGTGACATAATGAAGGACACATGGTGATGGAATGACATTATGAAGGGCAGAGGGTAATGGAGTGACATAGTGAAGGGCACAGGGTAATGGAGTGACATAGTGAAGGACACAGGGTAATGGAGTGACATAATGAAGGACACAGGAAAATGGAGTGATATAGTGTAGGGCACAGGGTAATGGAGTGACATAGTGTAGGGCACAGGGTAATGGAGTGACATAATGTAGGGCACATGGTAATGGAGTGACATAGTGTAGGGCACAGGATAATGGAGTGACATAGTGAAGGGCACAGGGTAATGGAGTGACATAATGAAGGGCACAGGGTAATGGAGTGACATAATGTAGGGCACATGGTAATGGAGTGACATAATGAAGGGCACAGAGTAATGGAGTGACATAATGAAGGACACAGGTTAATGGAGTGCAATAATGAAGGACACAGGGTAATGGAGTGACTTAATGAAGGACACGGGGTAATGGAGTGACATAATGAAGTACACAGGGTAATATAGTGACATAATGAAGGACACAGGGTAATGCAGTGACATAATGAAGGGAAAAGGGTAATGGAGTGACATAATGAAGGGCAAAGGGTAATGGAATGACATAATGTAGGGCTTACGACTTAAGGTAATGGAGTGACACAATGAAGGGCACATGGTAATGGAGTGACATAGTGTAGGGCTTAAGGCTTAAGGTAATGGAGTGACACAATGTAGGGCACAGGGTAATGGAGTGACATAGTGTAAGGCTTAAGGCTTAAGGTAATGAAGTGACATAGTGTAGGGCACAGGGTAATGGAGTGACATAGTGAAGGGCACAGGGTAATGGAGTGACATAGTGAAGGGCACAGGGTAATGGAATGACATAATGTAGGGCACTGGGTAATGGAGTGACATAGTGAAGGGCACAGGGTAATGGAGTGACATAATGTAGGGCACAGGGTAATGGAGTGACACAATGAAGATCACAGGGTAATGGAGTGACATAATGAAGGACACAGGTTAATGGAGTGCAATAATGAAGGACACAGGGTAATGGAGTGACATAATGAAGGACACAGGGTAATGGAGTGACATAATGAAGGACACATGGTAATGCAGTGACATAATGAAGGGAAAAGGGTAATGGAGTGACATAACGAAGGGCAAAGGGTAATGGAGTGACATTATGTAGGGCTTAAGGCTTAAGGTAATGGAGTGACATATGAAGGACACAGGGTAATGCAGTGACATAATGAAGGGCACAGGGTAATGGAGTGACATAGTGAAGGGCACAGGGTAATGGAGTGACATAGTGAAGGGCACAGGGTAATGGAGTGACATAGTGAAGGGCACAGGGTAATGGAGTGACATAGTGAAGGGCACAGGGTAAAGGAGTGACATAGTGAAGGGCACAGGGTAATGGAGTGACATAATGTAGCGCACAGGGTAATGGAGTGACATAGTGAAGGGCTTAAGGCTTAAATTAATGGAGTGACATAGTGAAGGGCACAGGGTAATGGAGTGATATAGTGTAGGGCTTAACCCTTAAGGCTTAAAGTATTGGAGTGACATAGTGAAGGGCACAGGGTAATGGAGTGATATAGTGTAGGGCTTAAGGCTTAAATTAATGGAGTGACATAGTGAAGGGCACAGGGTAATGGAGTGATATAGTGTAGGGCTTAACCCTTAAGGCTTAAAGTATTGGAGTGACATAGTGAAGGGCACAGGGTAATGGAGTGACATAGTGAAGGGCACATGGTAATGGAGTGGCATAGTGAAGGGCACAGGCTAATGGAGTGACATAATGAAGGACACAGTGTAATGGAGTGACATAGTGAAGGGCACAGGGTAATGGAATGACATAGTGAAGGACACAGGGAAATGGAGTGACATAGTGAAGGGCACAGGGTAATGGAGTGACATAATGAAGGACACATGGTAATGGAGTGACATACTGAAGGACACAGGGTATTGGAGTGACATAGTGAAGGGCACAAGTTAATTGAGTGACATTTAACTGAAGGACACAGTGTAATGGAATGACATTATGAAGGGCAGAGGGTAATGGAGTGACATAGTGAAGGGCACAGGGTAATGGAGTGACATAGTGAAGGACACAGGGTAATGGAGTGACATAATGAAGGACACAGGGTAATGGAGTGACATAATGAAGGACACAGGTTAATAGAGTAACATAGTGAAGGGCACAGGGTAATGGAGTGACATAGTGTAGGGCACAATGTAATGGCGTGACATGGTGTAGGGCATAGGGTAATGGAGTGACATAGTGTAGGGCACAGGATAATGGAGTGACATAGTGAAGGGCACATGGTAATGGAGTGATATAGTGTAGGGCTTAAGCCTTAAGGCTTAAAGTATTAGAGTGACATAGTGAAGGGCACAGGGTAATGTAGTGATATAGTGTAGGGCTTAAGCCTTAAGGCTTAAAGTATTGGAGTGACATAGTGAAGGGCACAGGGTAATGGAGTGAAATAGTGAAGGGCACAGGGTAATTGAGTGACATAGTTAATGGCACAGGGTATTGGAGTGACATAGTGAAGGACACAGGGTAATGGAGTGACATAGTGAAGGGCACAGGGTAATGGAGTGACATTGTGAAGGACACAGGGTTATGGAGTGACATAGTGAAGGGCACAGGGTAAAGGAGTGACAATAATGAAGGACACATGGTAATGGAGTGACATAATGAAGGACACAGGGTAATGGAGTGACATAGTGAAGGGCAGAGGGTAATGGAGTGACATAATGAAGGACAGAGGGTAATGGAGTGACATAGTGAAGGGCAGAGGGTAATGGAGTGACATAGTGAAGGGCCAAGGGTAATGGAGTGACATAGTGAAGGACACAGGGTAATTGAGTGACATAATGAAGGACACAGGGTAATGGTGTGACATAATGAAGGAGGAAGGTTAATGGAGTGACATAGTGAAGGGCACAAGTTAATGGAGTGAGATAATGAAGGACACAGTGTAATGGAATGACATTATGAAGGGGAGAGTGTAATGGAGTGAAATAGTGAAGGACACAGGGTAATGGAGTGACATAATGAAGGGCACAAGGTAATGGAGTGACTTAATGAAGGACACAGGTTAATGGAGTGACATAGTGAAGGGCACAAGTTAATGGAGTGACATAATGAAGGGTATAAGGTAATGGAGTGACAAAATGAAGGACACAGGTTAATGGAGTGACATAGTGAAGGGCACAAGTTAATGGAGTGACATAATGAAGGACACATGGTGATGGAATGACATTATGAAGGGCAGAGGGTAATGGAGTGACATAGTGAAGGGCACAGGGTAATGGAGTGACATAGTGAAGGACACAGGGTAATGGAGTGACATAATGAAGGACACAGGAAAATGGAGTGATATAGTGTAGGGCACAGGGTAATGGAGTGACAAAGTGTAGGGCACAGGGTAATGGAGTGACATAATGTAGGGCACATGGTAATGGAGTGACATAGTGTAGGGCACAGGATAATGGAGTGACATAGTGAAGGGCACAGGGTAATGGAGTGAAATAATGAAGGGCACAGGGTAATGGAGTGACATAATGTAGGGCACATGGTAATGGAGTGACATAATGAAGGGCACAGAGTAATGGAGTGACATAATGAAGGACACAGGTTAATGGAGTGCAATAATGAAGGACACAGGGTAATGGAGTGACTTAATGAAGGACACGGGGTAATGGAGAGACATAATGAAGTACACAGGGTAATATAGTGACATAATGAAGGACACAGGGTAATGCAGTGACATAATGAAGGGAAAAGGGTAATGGAGTGACATAATGAAGGGCAAAGGGTAATGGAATGACATAATGTAGGGCTTACGACTTAAGGTAATGGAGTGACACAATGAAGGGCACATGGTAATGGAGTGACATAGTGTAGGGCTTAAGGCTTAAGGTAATGGAGTGACACAATGTAGGGCACAGGGTAATGGAGTGACATAGTGTAAGGCTTAAGGCTTAAGGTAATGAAGTGACATAGTGTAGGGCACAGGGTAATGGAGTGACATAGTGAAGGGCACAGGGTAATGGAGTGACATAGTGAAGGGCACAGGGTAATGGAATGACATAATGTAGGGCACTGGGTAATGGAGTGACATAGTGAAGGGCACAGGGTAATGGAGTGACATAATGTAGGGCACAGGGTAATGGAGTGACATAATGAAGATCACAGGGTAATGGAGTGACATAATGAAGGACACAGGTTAATGGAGTGCAATAATGAAGGACACAGGGTAATGGAGTGACATAATGAAGGACACAGGGTAATGGAGTGACATAATGAAGGACACTTGGTAATGCAGTGACATAATGAAGGGAAAAGGGTAATGGAGTGACATAACGAAGGGCAAAGGGTAATGGAGTGACATTATGTAGGGCTTAAGGCTTAAGGTAATGGAGTGACATATGAAGGACACAGGGTAATGCAGTGACATAATGAAGGGCACAGGGTAATGGAGTGACATAGTGAAGGGCACAGGGTAATGGAGTGACATAGTGAAGGGCACAGGGTAATGGAGTGACATAGTTAGGGCACAGGGTAATGGAGTGACATAGTGAAGGGCACAGGGTAAAGGAGTGACATAGTGAAGGGCACAGGGTAATGGAGTGACATAATGTAGCGCAAAGGGTAATGGAGTGACATAGTGAAGGGCACAGGGTAATGGAGTGACATAATGAAGAGCACAGGGTAATGGAGTGACATAGTGAAGGGCACAGGGTAATGGAGTGACATAATGTAGGGCACAGGGTAATGGAGTGACATAATGAAGGACACAGGGTAATGGAGTGACATAATTAAGGACACAGTTTAATAGAGTAACATAGTGAAGGGCACAGGGTAATGGAGTGACATAGTGTAGGGCACAGGATAATGGAGTGACATAGTGAAGGGCACAGGGTAATGGAGTGATATAGTGTAGGGCTTAAGCCTTAAGGCTTAAAGTATTGGAGTGACATAGTGAAGGGCACAGGGTAATGGAGTGATATAGTGTAGGGCTTAAGCCTTAAGGCTTAAAGTATTGGAGTGACATAGTGAAGGGCACAGGGTAATGGAGTGACATAGTGAAGGGCACAGGGTAATTGAGTGACATAGTTAATGGCACAGGGTATTGGAGTGACATAGTGAAGGACACAGGGTAATGGAGTGACATAGTGAAGGGCACAGGGTAATGGAGTGACATTGTGAAGGACACAGGGTTATGGAGTGACATAGTGAAAGGCACAGGGTAAAGGAGTGACATAATGAAGGACACATGGTAATGGAGCGACATAATAAAGGACACAGGGTAATGGAGTGACATAGTGAAGGGCAGAGGGTAATGGAGTGACATAATGAAGGACAGAGGGTAATGGAGTGACATAGTGAAGGGCAGAGGGTAATGGAGTGACATAGTGAAGGACACAGGGTAATGGAGTGACATAATGAAGGACACAGGGTAATGGTGTGACATAATGAAGGACGAAGGTTAATGGAGTGACATAGTGAAGGGCACAAGTTAATGGAGTGAGATAATGAAGGACACAGTGTAATGGAATGACATTATGAAGGTGAGAGTGTAATGGAGTGAAATAGTTAAGGGCACAGGGTAATGGAGTGACATAATGAAGGGCACAAGGTAATGGAGTGACTTAATGAAGGACACAGGTTAATGGAGTGACATAGTGAAGGGCACAAGTTAATGGAGTGACATAATGAAGGGTATAAGTAGGGGTCTACCGATATGCCTTTTTGCCGATATTGCCGATACCGATATTACCGATATTTTTTTTGCCGATATGAGTGCCGATATGAGTATTTGTTAGGACAAAAACCAGCGGTCATATTTGATGACGTCATTCTTAAATTTATCACTCGTAATTATTTATCTTTAATATTAGGGGACTACCGATACGCATTTTTGCCGATATTACCGATATTTTTTTCCGATATGAGTGCCGATAGGGTATTTGTTAGGACAAAAACCAGCGGTCATATTTGATGACGTCATTCTTAAATCTATCACTCGTAATTATTTATCTTTAATATTAGGGGACTACCGATAGGCATTTTCGCCGATATTACCGATATTTTTTTTTCCGATATGAATATTTGTTAGGACAAAAACCAGCGGTCTTATTTGATGACATCGATCATTCTTAAATTCATCACTCCTAATTATTTATATTTTATATTAGGGGTCTACCGATAAGTATTTTTGCCGATATTACCGATATTTTTTCTCCGATATGAATGCCGATATGAGTATTTGTTAGGACAAAAATAACAGCGGTCATATTTGATGACGCCATTCTTAAATTTATCACTCGTAATTATTTATATTTTATAATTAAGGGGTCTACCGATATCCAGTTTTGCCGAAATACCGATTTTTTTTCCCGAAACGAAGTTTCCGATGTGTTTACAAGTTCCAGTTCATGACCTACATAGGACTCATAACAAAACGAACCGTCCTTTATAAAAATGTACAAGCATATTATTAGGTACTCCTTTTGAAACTTCAACCTTGACTCATAATTATTAATTCTAACCAATAGTTTAATGGCTTTTGCACACGGCCACCTTTTATGAATGAAACAATGAGAACAAAGTACAATAGTAATATAGTGAAAATGAGGCTGAAGCTTGAATGGTTGCCAATGACAACACGTCTTCACACGGTACATTTTGTTATTCCATACGAAACGAAATGTTTTAGACATCTGCGATTCTGCGTGCATCTTTGCTATTAGAGCAATTACGTGAACATAATGTTTACATGTTATCCATTTATTAGAGCAATTACGGTATACTTGGCATCGGCACTATTTAAACAGTATTTCTGAGTATACGAAAATCGGCCGCTACATAAACAATATCAAAGCACATGGCACACTGTATCGTGGCTGCACATATTAATACTAGGACTCTTTTGACTATTTCAATACTGGTATCGGGGTCGATATATTAATTTGTCGAGATATTGTAAACCTAAATGATAGTTTTTTTGTTTCCGGTTTTTTTTTGGGGACAAAATGTCACTTATTATGAAATATCGGTGACGTCAATATCGGGACCTTTACAGGCTACCGATACCGATATTGCCGATATCCAGATATCGGTACCGATATATCGGCCAGCCGATATATCGGTAGACCCCTAGGTATAAGGTAATGGAGTGACATAATGAAGGACACATGGTGATGGAATGACATTATGAAGGGCAGAGGGTAATGGAGTGACATAGTGAAGGGCACAGGGTAATGGAGTGACATAGTGAAGGACACAGGGTAATGGAGTGACATAATGAAGGACACAGGAAAATGGAGTGATATAGTGTAGGGCACAGGGTAATGGAGTGACATAGTGTAGGGCACAGGGTAATGGAGTGACATAATGTAGGGCACATGGTAATGGAGTGACATAGTGTAGGGCACAGGATAATGGAGTGACATAGTGAAGGGCACAGGGTAATGGAGTGACATAATGAAGGGCACAGGGTAATGGAGTGACATAATGTAGGGCACATGGTAATGGAGTGACATAATGAAGGGCACAGAGTAATGGAGTGACATAATGAAGGACACAGGTTAATGGAGTGCAATAATGAAGGACACAGGGTAATGGAGTGACTTAATGAAGGACACGGGGTAATGGAGTGACATAATGAAGTACACAGGGTAATATAGTGACATAATGAAGGACACAGGGTAATGCAGTGACATAATGAAGGGAAAAGGGTAATGGAGTGACATAATGAAGGGCAAAGGGTAATGGAATGACATAATGTAGGGCTTACGACTTAAGGTAATGGAGTGACACAATGAAGGGCACATGGTAATGGAGTGACATAGTGTAGGGCTTAAGGCTTAAGGTAATGGAGTGACACAATGTAGGGCACAGGGTAATGGAGTGACATAGTGTAAGGCTTAAGGCTTAAGGTAATGAAGTGACATAGTGTAGGGCACAGGGTAATGGAGTGACATAGTGAAGGGCACAGGGTAATGGAGTGACATAGTGAAGGGCACAGGGTAATGGAATGACATAATGTAGGGCACTGGGTAATGGAGTGACATAGTGAAGGGCACAGGGTAATGGAGTGACATAATGTAGGGCACAGGGTAATGGAGTGACACAATGAAGATCACAGGGTAATGGAGTGACATAATGAAGGACACAGGTTAATGGAGTGCAATAATGAAGGACACAGGGTAATGGAGTGACATAATGAAGGACACAGGGTAATGGAGTGACATAATGAAGGACACATGGTAATGCAGTGACATAATGAAGGGAAAAGGGTAATGGAGTGACATAACGAAGGGCAAAGGGTAATGGAGTGACATTATGTAGGGCTTAAGGCTTAAGGTAATGGAGTGACATATGAAGGACACAGGGTAATGCAGTGACATAATGAAGGGCACAGGGTAATGGAGTGACATAGTGAAGGGCACAGGGTAATGGAGTGACATAGTGAAGGGCACAGGGTAATGGAGTGACTTAGTGAAGGGCACAGGGTAATGGAGTGACATAGTGAAGGGCACAGGGTAAAGGAGTGACATAGTGAAGGGCACAGGGTAATGGAGTGACATAATGTAGCGCACAGGGTAATGGAGTGACATAGTGAAGGGCACAGGGTAATGGAGTGACATAATGAAGAGCACAGGGTAATGGAGTGACATAGTGAAGGGCACAGGGTAATGGAGTGACATAATGTAGGGCACAGGGTAATGGAGTGACATAATGAAGGACACAGGGTAATGGCGTGACATAATTAAGGACACAGTTTAATAGAGTAACATAGTGAAGGGCACAGGGTAATGGAGTGACATAGTGTAGGGCACAGGATAATGGAGTGACATAGTGAAGGGCACAGGGTAATGGAGTGATATAGTGTAGGGCTTAAGCCTTAAGGCTTAAAGTATTGGAGTGACATAGTGAAGGGCACAGGGTAATGGAGTGATATAGTGTAGGGCTTAAGCCTTAAGGCTTAAAGTATTGGAGTGACATAGTGAAGGGCACAGGGTAATGGAGTGACATAGTGAAGGGCACAGGGTAATTGAGTGACATAGTTAATGGCACAGGGTATTGGAGTGACATAGTGAAGGACACAGGGTAATGGAGTGACATAGTGAAGGGCACAGGGTAATGGAGTGACATTGTGAAGGACACAGGGTTATGGAGTGACATAGTGAAGGGCACAGGGTAAAGGAGTGACATAATGAAGGACACATGGTAATGGAGCGACATAATGAAGGACACAGGGTAATGGAGTACATAGTGAAGGGCAGAGGGTAATGGAGTGACATAATGAAGGACAGAGGGTAATGGAGTGACATAGTGAAGGGCAGAGGGTAATGGAATGACATAGTGAAGGGCCAAGGGTAATGGAGTGACATAGAGAAGGACACAGGGTAATGGATTGACATAATGAAGGACACAGGGTAATGGTGTGACATAATGAAGGACGAAGGTTAATGGAGTGACATAGTGAAGGGCACAAGTTAATGGAGTGAGATAATGAAGGACACAGTGTAATGGAATGACATTATGAAGGTGAGAGTGTAATGGAGTGAAATAGTTAAGGGCACAGGGTAATGGAGTGACATAATGAAGGGCACAAGGTAATGGAGTGACTTAATGAAGGACACAGGTTAATGGAGTGACATAGTGAAGGGCACAAGTTAATGGAGTGACATAATGAAGGGTATAAGGTAATGGAGTGACATAATGAAGGACACATGGTGATGGAATGACATTATGAAGGGCAGAGGGTAATGGAGTGACATAGTGAAGGGCACAGGGTAATGGAGTGACATAGTGAAGGACACAGGGTAATGGAGTGACATAATGAAGGACACAGGAAAATGGAGTGATATAGTGTAGGGCACAGGGTAATGGAGTGACATAGTGTAGGGCACAGGGTAATGGAGTGACATAATGTAGGGCACATGGTAATGGAGTGACATAGTGTAGGGCACAGGATAATGGAGTGACATAGTGAAGGGCACAGGGTAATGGAGTGACATAATGAAGGGCACAGGGTAATGGAGTGACATAATGTAGGGCACATGGTAATGGAGTGACATAATGAAGGGCACAGAGTAATGGAGTGACATAATGAAGGACACAGGTTAATGGAGTGCAATAATGAAGGACACAGGGTAATGGAGTGACTTAATGAAGGACACGGGGTAATGGAGTGACATAATGAAGGACACAGGGTAATATAGTGACATAATGAAGGACACAGGGTAATGCAGTGACATAATGAAGGGAAAAGGGTAATGGAGTGACATAATGAAGGGCAAAGGGTAATGGAATGACATAATGTAGGGCTTACGACTTAAGGTAATGGAGTGACACAATGAAGGGCACATGGTAATGGAGTGACATAGTGTAGGGCTTAAGGCTTAAGGTAATGGAGTGACACAATGTAGGGCACAGGGTAATGGAGTGACATAGTGTAAGGCTTAAGGCTTAAGGTAATGAAGTGACATAGTGTAGGGCACAGGGTAATGGAGTGACATAGTGTAGGGCACAGGGTAATGGAGTGACATAGTGAAGGGCACAGGGTAATGGAGTGACATAGTGAAGGGCACAGGGTAATGGAATGACATAATGTAGGGCACTGGGTAATGGAGTGACATAGTGAAGGGCACAGGGTAATGGAGTGACATAATGAAGATCACAGGGTAATGGAGTGACATAATGAAGGACACAGGTTAATGGAGTGCAATAATGAAGGACACAGGGTAATGGAGTGACATAATGAAGGACACAGGGTAATGGAGTGACATAATGAAGGACACATGGTAATGCAGTGACATAATGAAGGAAAAAGGGTAATGGAGTGACATAACGAAGGGCAAAGGGTAATGGAGTGACATTATGTAGGGCTTAAGGCTTAAGGTAATGGAGTGACATAATGAAGGGCAAAGGGTAATGGAATGACATTATGTAGGGCTTAAGGCTTAAGGTAATGGAGTGACATATGAAGGACACAGGGTAATGCAGTGACATAATGAAGGGAAAAGGGTAATGGAGTGACATAATGAAGGGCACAGGGTAATGGAGTGACATAGTGAAGGGCACAGGGTAATGGAGTGACATAGTGAAGGGCACAGGGTAATGGAGTGACATAGTGAAGGACACAGGGTAATGGAGTGACATAGTGAAGGGCCCAGGGTAAAGGAGTGACATAGTGAAGGGCACAGGGTAATGGAGTGACATAATGTAGCGCACAGGGTAATGGAGTGACATAGTGAAGGGCACAGGGTAATGGAGTGACATAATGAAGAGCACAGGGTAATGGAGTGACATAGTGAAGGGCACAGGGTAATGGAGTGACATAATGTAGGGCACAGGGTAATGGAGTGACATAGTGAAGGGCACAGGGTAATGGAGTGACATAATGTAGGGCACAGGGTAATGGAGTGACATAGTGAAGGGCACAGGGTAATGGAGTGACATAATGTAGGGCACAGGGTAATGGAGTGACATAGTGAAGGGCACAGGGTAATGGAGTGACATAATGTAGGGCACAGGGTAATGGAGTGACATAGTGAAGGGCACAGGGTAATGGAGTGACATAATGTAGGGCACAGGGTAATGGAGTGACATAGTGAAGGGCACAGGGTAATGGAGTGACATAATGTAGGGCACAGGGTAATGGAGTGACATAGTGAAGGGCACAGGGTAATGGAGTGACATAATGTAGGGCACAGGGTAATGGAGTGACATAGTGAAGGGCACAGGGTAATGGAGTGACATAATGTAGGGCACAGGGTAATGGAGTGACATAGTGAAGGGCACAGGGTAATGGAGTGACATAATGTAGGGCACAGGGTAATGGAGTGACATAGTTATGGGCACAGGGTAATGGAGTGACATAATGTAGGGCACAGGGTAATGGAGTGACATAGTGAAGGGCACAGGGTAATGGAGTGACATAATGTAGGGCACAGGGTAATGGAGTGACATAGTGAAGGGCACAGGGTAATGGAGTGACATAATGTAGGGCACAGGGTAATGGAGTGACATAGTGAAGGGCACAGGGTAATGGAGTGACATAATGTAGGGCACAGGGTAATGGAGTGACATAGTGAAGGGCACAGGGTAATGGAGTGACATAATGTAGGGCACAGGGTAATGGAGTGACATAGTGAAGGGCACAGGGTAATGGAGTGACATAATGTAGGGCACAGGGTAATGGAGTGACATAGTGAAGGGCACAGGGTAATGGAGTGACATAATGTAGGGCACAGGGTAATGGAGTGACATAGTGAAGGGCACAGGGTAATGGAGTGACATAATGTAGGGCACAGGGTAATGGAGTGACATAGTGAAGGGCACAGGGTAATGGAGTGACATAATGTAGGGCACAGGGTAATGGAGTGACATAGTGAAGGGCACAGGGTAATGGAGTGACATAATGTAGGGCACAGGGTAATGGAGTGACATAGTGAAGGGCACAGGGTAATGGAGTGACATAATGTAGGGCACAGGGTAATGGAGTGACATAGTGAAGGGCACAGGGTAATGGAGTGACATAATGTAGGGCACAGGGTAATGGAGTGACATAGTGAAGGGCACAGGGTAATGGAGTGACATAATGTAGGGCACAGGGTAATGGAGTGACATAGTGAAGGGCACAGGGTAATGGAGTGACATAATGTAGGGCACAGGGTAATGGAGTGACATAGTGAAGGGCACAGGGTAATGGAGTGACATAATGTAGGGCACAGGGTAATGGAGTGACATAGTGAAGGGCACAGGGTAATGGAGTGACATAATGTAGGGCACAGGGTAATGGAGTGACATAGTGAAGGGCACAGGGTAATGGAGTGACATAATGTAGGGCACAGGGTAATGGAGTGACATAGTGAAGGGCACAGGGTAATGGAGTGACATAATGTAGGGCACAGGGTAATGGAGTGACATAGTGAAGGGCACAGGGTAATGGAGTGACATAATGTAGGGCACAGGGTAATGGAGTGACATAGTGAAGGGCACAGGGTAATGGAGTGACATAATGTAGGGCACAGGGTAATGGAGTGACATAATGAAGTACACAGGGTAATGGAGTGACATAGTGAAGGGCATAGGGTAATGGAGTGACATAATGTAGGGCACAGGGTAATGGAGTGACATAGTGAAGGGCACAGGGTAATGGAGTGACATAATGTAGGGCACAGGGTAATGGAGTGACAAAGTGAAGGGCACAGGGTAATGGAGTGACATAATGTAGGGCACAGGGTAATGGAGTGACATAGTGAAGGGCACAGGGTAATGGAGTGACATAATGTAGGGCACAGGGTAATGGAGTGACATAATGAAGTACACAGGGTAATGGAGTGACATAGTGAAGGGCATAGGGTAATGGAGTGACATAATGTAGGGCACAGGGTAATGGAGTGACATAGTGAAGGGCACAGGGTAATGGAGTGACATAATGTAGGGCACAGGGTAATGGAGTGACATAGTGAAGGGCACAGGGTAATGGAGTGACATAATGTAGGGCACAGGGTAATGGAGTGACATAGTGAAGGGCACAGGGTAATGGAGTGACATAATGTAGGGCACAGGGTAATGGAGTGACATAATGAAGTACACAGGGTAATGGAGTGACATAGTGAAGGGCATAGGGTAATGGAGTGACATAATGTAGGGCACAGGGTAATGGAGTGACATAATGTAGGGCACAGGGTAATGGAGTGACATAGTGAAGGGCACAGGGTAATGGAGTGACATAATGTAGGGCAGGGCTCTGCAACCTTTTTCTAACTGTGCGCCAACTTAAGGTTTCAAATTATTCAGAGTGGCAAAATCACATATCATTTTATACGATTTACAATCAACTATATATAGGAATATACAGGAAACGTAACAGTCTGCGTCCCATTTGAAATTGCTTGGCGTGCCAAGTGTGGCACGCGTGCCATAGGTTGCCTTTATGTAGGGCACAGGTGTATTGAAGATAGTTTAGGACACGGATGTATTAAAAAAACTGTCGATAAATAGATTACAAGACTACTTTTATTTCATTTTAAACCTTACATATTAATCGATAAACAGCACATAAAAATACGATAGACTAGTCATTATGGATTAAGTAAAAGAGAAACACCATTTTTTAAAATTATTATTATTATTTTTTTTAGTCCCATAACCTCGTGGTCGTTATAACCCCGTAGTCGTAGGGGGTTCTTAATGGAAACATTCTCGGGATTGATAGACCGAGCGGCGCCCATCCCTCTCCAGGTCAGCGGAGGACTTTTTTAGCGTTAGTTATTCATGAACATTTTTATAGTGGCTTTAATGTGGAATCGATCCAACGCCCCTCAGCTTGTGAGGCGAGCGCACTATTGACTTCGCTATCCACTTAAACACCATTAGATACATTTAATTAGAGAGACAAGCGGCGGTCCTAACCATGGAGACTCGTGTGCTTTGCCGGGATGGCGCCAAAGTGGTAGCGGGTTGAAGGAGGGAATACCACCACCTCCTTGTGAGGCCAATTTAGTGGGAGGCATTTTCGAAATTATATCCTGGATGCCCAGGTGGCCGCTTCAGAAGCGACCCCTTTGTGGGGGTGGGGGGGTTTATCAGATGTTACGTCCCCTTGGGGGCCAGATAGCTGAGAGGGTCTTCCGGGATAACCCATTAAGAGTACTAGGCTCGGGGCTTCTGATTTTCTTTCACATGTAGAATCATCAGTAACATAGCTATTAAAGCTAGATAATTGCCAATTTTTTATACTTAAATAATTTTGCCTTCAATAATGTCAGTGTATAATCGTATTTTCAATTATATTTAACCAAACAATCTTAATTTCACGTATTTCCAAGTTATTTTTTGTCAAAGTATTTTCCTGAACGCTCTTTTAACTGTATTTTTGTAAAGACACATTTACTCAATTCGGACATGAATTCCTATAGTGTGGGAATCTTTGCATTGCATCTATTCAAGTTTTAACAAAATTCAAAACCAACATAATGATTTCTAATAGGTTTAGAAAATAGATGAGGCAGAAGAATCCACTTGTTCAGCGACACTTTGATATTGAATATTTTATCTTATAAATAAATGTTCAAAACTCAAATGAAGGCCAAGTGGGCGTAATACCGCGGCTACCCCCCCCCCTTCCCCTCCTCCACCCAGTTCCCAATCATTAAAGGTTTTGTTTTCCCGTTATTTAAATGTAGCCTTAACTTGAATGAAGCGGTAAGTTATGGGCCCCACTTATTCAGAACGCCAAGATTGCAGCACCTTACTTTTTTAATATATTTTTTTACAAACAATTCAAATATCATAACAAACAATAAATCTGTACAACCATTAAATTATATTTATTATTTTTTTATTGCATGTTATAATTTTCAAACAAATAATTCAGTTTTCATTTGAAACACAGCAGATACCGAATATATTTGAAATAAAAACCTGCACTGGAACAAAAAAAAAGTTTTACATCGTTAAAGCTCAGGTTTTTAAACCCCTTAAAGCATCTTACACCTGAAAATCTCACAGGACTTTCACATAGACACGACACACTGCAAGATGTGTCTCGCCATGGCAATCATTCGATGTAAGCCACAACAACAACCTAACAGCCTAGATTTGCCAGGTCTTTCATATAACTATTATAACTACAACGTTGAAACTTCCGGTGGTTCAAAATGGCGGAACCTAAATTTCTCTGCTGTCATTAAAAGACAAAAACAATCAAGCGCTGGAGAAATATACAACATACAAATGCAAATTAAGGAAATTAAAGTTATCAAGGAACTGATCTTCGAAATGAATTCCTTCTATGCTCGTCTGGTTGTATTTTACTTGGTTTTGTCATTTTGTGGCTGTTAATACTATTTATTTAATCCGGAAGTTGTCTCACAGCTCTCACCAGTGGCTCATAGAAACTGCAACGTGCGCAGTAGCCACACCCCGGGCAACGGCTTCGACTGGCTTGCTAAACCTGGTGAGGGTAGCCGACGTGTCTCAAACCCTCGGTGATCTAGATATGTCTATCTATGCACGTGAAGACTGGATTCGGTGGACAGAGCGGAGGAACCACTAGTTGGTCAACGGTCAAAAAGGCGAATCTCAGCAAAGCGTTGTGGAACGCTAAGGGCATGACAAGACACACAGGACATCATGGCCATCCACTGCACCCGTTTCCATCACCAGCCGTCTCGACTTAGTCCTGCCGCTGGATAAGATGGCCTCGGGCGAGAGAGTGAGATCGACGAATTGCGCAACTCCTTCTCACTTAAATCCAAATCACCGCGCAAGTCACTTTTGTCATCCATCCCATACCAGCGGTCTACAACCCTCGGATGACTAGAGTGGTCCTCGTCGTATCGACGGACGAACGACTGTATAACTACATACTATAAACGGGGAGCATACACCGTCAATTGAAGAATGTTTTGATCAACAGTTCTTCTGGTCAATATCCAAACAAAAAAGAATTGCTTCAATGATAACTCGTATTACTAGAGGAGACAAGAATAAGAGCTGACGTCATAACAACAGACTGGGGATTACCTTAAGTACGACAATGGGGCGAGTCTCTGTCTGGGGATTAAGGTTGACAGATGATATGTTCTGTCACAGGAAATTAATAAAACTTTGTTTATTATGGAGGAAATCTCCAGGAAATAGACCAGGACTAGTGTTAGACTATAAAATAATTCCAGGACTGTCCGACCATGATATTGTTAGGGTCACCAATACAATAAAAACTAAAATTAATAAGATACCTAGAAGAATAATCTATCTTTGGAATAAATGTAATTCAATAAAACTACACCAATCAGCGGCTAACTTCCAACAAACTTTCCTAAGTAAATTTAACACAAATAGCCCAGTAGAAGAAATTTGGAAAGATATAAAAACAAATCTAAAAACTATAATGGATGAGAATGTTCCAACAAAACTAACATCAAATAAAATTAACAAATGCTGGTTCAATTCTAGATTGAAAAAGCTATGCAAACTAAAAGAGAACTTATTTAAGAAATATAAAGCTACCTATTCATATAGGATACACAAAAAATACTTAAAGATTAAACACTTGACACAAAAACTTAGTCGACACCTCCAAAATGAATATATAAACAATGTAATTACCAAAGATAACAATAAAAACTTATGGTCCTTTAATCAAATCTAAAAAAATGGAACCTTCAGGAATAGCCACACTAAAAGGCTCAAATAATAAAACCTATAATGATAATGAAACTAAAGCTAATATCCTTAACACATATTTTGCATCATCTTTTTCTGCCTCAGGCGACAAGGAAGTTTTAATAAATTTAAATAAAATGGAGGAAATAGGTAACATAACTGTAGATGAGATAGGTATACATTCACTCCTAAAAAACTTAAAAATAAACAAAGCTACTGGCCCAGATGATTTGCCTGCAAGATTATTAAAAGAACTAAGCAATGAACTGTCCCCAATCCTCGTAGTTCTCTTTCAAGCCTCTCTAAACCAGGGTAAAGTGCCCCAGGATTGGAAATTAGCTAACGTAACTCCACTCTTTAAGAAAGGGGATAAATCAGACCCTGGTAATTACAGACCTGTATCACTTACTAGTATCACCTGTAAATTACTAGAACACATAATATATAGTAGAATAGTTAACCACCTTGACAAATATAATGCCTTATGTCCACATCAACACGGCTTTAGAAAAAACAGATCATGTGAAACACAATTAATAGGTTTAATAGATGAGCTATCAAAAGGCTTGGACAAAAATGATCAAATAGATACAATATTACTAGACTTCTCAAAAGCATTTGACAAAGTTCACCACCTTAGTTTACTTAAAAAACTTAACTACTTTGGAATCTCAGGTTCCTTACATCACTGGATCCAAGACTTCCTTTTTGGCAGGGAGCAAACTGTAATAATTAATGGATCTAAATCTGCACCAATAAAGGTTAACTCAGGAGTTCCACAAGGAACGGTTCTAGGTCCCTTACTCTTTTTAATTTATGTAAATGATTTACCCAACAACATCTCAACAGGTACAAAAGTTAGGTTATTTGCTGATGATTGTATAATCTATAGAACAATTAAATCAGAACAAGATAGCAAAATTTTACAAAAGGACTTAGATGAATTGATAAAATGGGAAACTAACTGGAGTATGTCTTTCCACCCAGAAAAGTGTCAACTGTTAAGAGTAACAAAGAAAAAGAAACAAATAAATTCAAAATATTACATTCATGGAAAAGAACTGACCCAAACTAAAGATGCAAAATACTTAGGAGTCTTAATAAATGAGAAACTATCATGGAATCCCCATGTCAATGAAGTTATTAAAAAATCAAACAAAACCTTAGGCTTTATAAAAAGGAACTTCAACAAATGTAATAGAGATATAAAACTAAAATGCTACCTCACTTTGGTGAGACCTGTACTAGAATATGCATCTTCTGTATGGGACCCATCCACCAAAGAAAACATTGATAAACTAGAACAAATTCAAAAAAGAGCTGCCAGATTCATAACAGGAGAATATTCGAAACTGACAAGAATAACACCATTAGTTAAATCATTAAACCTTGAAACACTAGAGGATAGAAGAACCAAGAGCAAAGTAGTAATCATACATAAAGCAATTAATTCTAATTTAGAAATACAACACAAAGATAACTTAATACAACCCTCAGATAGACATAAGGATAAAAACACCTTTCTTATTCCGTATGCAAGAACAAACACATACAAGTTTTCCTTCTTCCCGTCCGGAATTCGGGCGTGGAATGGGTTGCCTGAAGAATCCAGGAAAACCAAAACTTTAACAACATTTAAATCTCTAATAAAAATGCAGGACTAAACACAAACCATAGATAAGCGTAGGACGCAATAATCTTCTGTATAGAAGGAGCGTCTGTAAACAGATAAGATAAGATAAGATCTCCAAACAATGTCAGGACAAACATAACTGGCCAGTATAAAATATGGTCTGGCTATTTTATGGAAAAAGCTAATTTGGGCATTAAAGGTATTTGCATTAATTTGGCAACGCAAGAAGGGAACTTAATGGACATTAAAGGTATGTGAATTAAATGGCCAACACAAGCATGGGAACTAATTGGTGATTCAAGGTATGTTAAGCAATGGCCAACACAAGCATGGGAACTTAATGGACATTAAAGGTATGTGAATTAAATGGCCAACACAAGCATGGGAACTAATTGGTGATTCAAGGTATTTTAAGCAATGGCCAACACAAGCATGGGAACTAATTGGTGATTCAAGGTATGTTAAACAATGGCCAACACAAGCATGGGAACTAATTGAGCATTAAAGGTATGTGAATTAATTTAATATCAATAAAATTTAAAAATAATCTGATTTTATGATTTTACAGACTTTATGACATTCACAATCTAGAACGTACTGACATTTACATTATAGAACTTACTGACGTTCAAATTATAGAAATTACTGACATTCACAATCTAGAACTTACTAACATTCACATTGTAGAACTTATTGACATTCACATTATAGAACTTACTGACATTCACATTATAGAACTTACTGACATTCACATTATAGAACTTACTGACATTCACGTTATGTGTGTGTGTTGTTCGTCCGTCGATTCGACGAAGACCACTCTAGTCATCCGAGGGTTGCTGGGATTGGCTTTGTTTGTGCGTGCGCAGATGGCTGATGAGGCCGATCCTAGCACGGAAGGTTTGGGAACGGAAGGGACAAGGGACGAGTGGGACATCTCCAGGAGGGTTGACAGCACGGGCCTTTCGGGCTTGCCTCTTCTTTTCTGCGGAGGTGATCCTGTTTGCCTCGCATGACCTGGCAACTTCGTGGATGGTAGAACGCCAGGTGGAACGGTCCATTGCAGCAAGTTCCCACGTGTCTGGGTTTATGGCAAACGCTTTCAGTGAGACTTTCAGTGTGTCTTTGTAGCGTTTCTTTTGCCCACCGTGGGACAGCTGGCCATGCTGGAGCTCGCCATAGAAGAGTCTCTTTGGCAGTCTCTCGTCAGGCATTCGGACCACGTGCCCTGCCCAACGAAGCTGGGACTGCATCAGGAGTGTGAATATGCTGGGGAGACCTGCCTTGGTCAGTATCACTGTGTCTGGTATTTTATCCTGCCACTTTATGCCGAGGATCTTCCTGAGGCTTGTTGAATGAAAGTGGTTAAGCTTCCTAGCATGGCGCTGATACACAGTCCATGTTTCACACGCATATAGCAGTGTGGGGAGCACCACCGCCCTGTACACTTTCAGCTTGGTCTGGATGGTAATGCCTCTTCTGTTCCAGACATTTGGGTACAACCTGCCAAAAGTGGAGCTGGCTCTGGCAATTCTGACACTCACTTCGTCATCGATGGTGACATTTTGCGACAGTTTTCTGCCTAGGTATGAGAACCGTTGAACTGTGTTGAGTCTCTGGCCGTTCACAGTGATGTTGGGCTCAACGTAGGGCCTTCCAGGTGCAGGCTGATGGAGGACTTCAGTCTTCTTGGTGTTGATCGTCAGACCAAAGTTTGTGCGGGCGCTGGAGAACAAGTTAACGCTGCGTTGCATGTCGGCTTCTGAGGCAGCATTGAGGGCACAGTCATCAACAAACAGGAGGTCTCTGATGATGTCTGTCATAACCTTGGTTTTTGCATGGAGCCTCCGAAGGTTGAACAGTTTGCCATCTGTGCGGTACCTCAGGTTAACACCAACACCCTCGTCTCTGAAGGCCTCTGTCAGCATGGCGGAAAACATGAGGCTAAATAGTGTTGGTGCCAGGACGCAGCCCTGCTTGACCCCGTTTGTGACTGTGAAAGGGTCAGAAAACTCTCCGCTGTCCTGGACTCTGGCCTGCATGCCCTCGTGGAATTGTCTCACCAAGACGATGAATTTCCTTGGGCAACCGTACTTGGCCATTATCTTCCACAGACCCTCTCTGCAAATGGTGTCAAAAGCCTTGGTCAGGTCGACATAGGTGGAGAACAGGTTGAAGTTCTGCTCCTGACATTTCTCTTGCAGCTGCCTGGCAGCGAACACCATGTCGATGGTCCCTCGCTCTTTTCGGAAGCCACACTGACTTTCAGGCAGGAGTCCTTGGTCAAGGTGGACCGTGAGGCGGTTGAGCAGGATTCTGGCAAGGATCTTTCCTGCGATAGATAGCAGTGATATGCCTCTGTGGTTGTCACAAGCCTGTCTACTTCCTTTTTGCTTATAAAGATGTATGATGGAGGCATCTTTGAAGTCCTGCGGGATCGTCTCTTGCTGCCACATCCAGAGAAACAGATGGTGGAGCCTTTCAGTCAGGGCTGTTCCTCTCTCCTTGTAAACCTCAGCTGGTATGGCGTCAGAACCAGGTGCTTTGCCACTGGAGAGAAGATAAATTGCTTTCTGGGTCTCGAGCAAGGTTGGGGGGTCATCCAGTGCTTTGTTTGTGGGCACTTGGGGAAGACGATTGATGGCTTCTTCGTTGATTGTCGAAGGGCGATTTAGGACGCTTTCGAAATGTTCGGCCCACCTCTTCAAGATCTTCTCTTTGTCTGTGATGAGAGTGTTACCGTCTGCGCTGAGGAGGGGGTTTGATCCTTAGGGCGTGGGGCCATACACTTCTTTCAAAGCGTTGTAGAAGTTTTTATAGTCACGCTTGTCTGCATAGCCTTGGATCTCGTCGGCTTTGT
The DNA here is from genome assembly GCA_944989445.1 of Ampullaceana balthica. NCBI lineage: Eukaryota > Metazoa > Mollusca > Gastropoda > Lymnaeidae > Ampullaceana > Ampullaceana balthica. Next base: position 109,393 of record CALYLW010000485.1, on the reverse strand, counting down.
TGCTGAGCCAATCGTCCTGCATCTGACGGAGCTTTTGCTGTACAGTCCTGCGTATGTTGTTGAGTGCATCTGTCCTTGCCGTGGACCTGAGATTATTGAGGTACGCTTGGTGTAGGAGGTGTTTCTCATTCAATAACTGCTTGATGTCTTCGCAGTTCTCATCGAACCAGTCCTTATGTTTCCTGGTCTGGTGCCCCAGAGTCTCTGAGGCTGTGGTGTAAATCAGCTCTCTGAGTGACGCCCAGTCTGCCTCCACGTTCTGGTTGCCTGGAGAGGTGGATTTCAAGCGCTCTTCCAGAGCATCCACCAAGGACTGCTTGCAGCTAGCGGTCATTAGTTTGGCAACATTTAGCCGCTTGGGGGCCTTCTTCCCTTGCGGGCGCCGTTTCGGCTGAATGCGGATGTTGAGCTTGGTGATGATGAGGCGGTGGTCTGTCCAGCATTCAGCGCCGCACATGGACTTGGTCACTCGTACATCCTGCCTGTCCCTCTTCCTCAGGATGGCGTAGTCAATAAGATGCCAGTGCTTCGGGGGTGCATCCATGACGTCCGATTACGGGTTGGGAGGCGGAAGATCGTGTTGGTGATCAGCAGTTCATGTTCAGCGCAGGTCTGGAGTAAAAGAAGACCGTTGCTGTTGCAGTGACCCACTCCATGATGACCAAGGACTCCTTCCCCAGGCAACGTTGTCTTTGCCAACTCTTGCGTTGAAGTCGCCTAGCAAGATGAGTTTGTCCGCCTTTGGAACGTCGGCAATGAGAGTGTGAAGTTCTTCATAAAACTTTGCCTTCACTTCATCTGTATTGGTCATGGTTGGAGCGTAGGCACTGATGATGGTGAGGTGTTTCTTTCCAGCCAGTGGGAGTTTTATGGTCATGAGCCTGTCGTTCACTCCCTTGGGAAGTCCAGCCAGCTTTCCGACAAGAGTTGTCTTAACTGCAAACCCAACGCCTGCTTCATGCCTCTCCTCGCTTGGTCTGCCACTCCAGTAAAATGTGTAGCCAGATCCTCTTTCACAGAGCTCTCCTTCTCCCGCGAGCCTGGTCTCGCTCAGGGCTGCGACGTCGATGCCGTATCTAGCGAGTTCTTTTCCAATCAGGGCTGTTCTCCTCTGGGGTCTGTCCGCATCGTACCTGTCCATGAGTGTGCGCACATTCCATGCGCCCAATATAAGAGGAACTATCCTCGTTTGCTTTTTTTGGTTTCGACCGCTGGTATAGGGCCCCCACCAGCCGCGGTATGCTGGCTAGGGTAAGCTGGAGCAGGCAATGTTTAGGGCACCTTTTCTAGCCCCTTCCTCATGCCATGAAGGTGAGCAGTGCATTCCTGAAGAGGGCTGCTCAGTCGCCCAGGGGGCTGCCGGACTCCATCGCTGCTCCGTGTCAGCGAAGAACGACCCAATGCCCTGGGCCGCCTATGTGCAGGGTTGCGGCTACGGCTCCCAGTGTACCCACACCTGCCGCTTCGTCACTTGCCTGTCGCCACAGGACTTGTCGGTGACTGATGGGATGGGATGGATGACAAAAGTGACTTGCGCGATGACTTGGATTAAAGTGAGAAAGAGTTGCGCAGTTCGTCGATCTCACTCTCTCGCCCGAGACCATCTTGATCCAGCGGCAGGACAAAGTCGAGACGGCTAGTGATGGACACGGGTGCAGTGGATGGCCATGATGTCCTGTGTGTCTTGTCATGCCCTTAGCGTTCCACAACGCTTTGCTGAGAATCGCCTTTTTGACCGTTGACCAACTAGTGGTTCCTCCGCTCTGTCCACCGAATCCAGTCTTTACGTGCATAGGTAGACATACCTAGATGACCGAGGGTTTGAGACCCGTCGGCTACCCTCACCAGGTTTAGCCAGCCAGTCCAAGCCGTTGCCCGGGGTGTGGCCACTGTGCACGCTACAGTTTCTAGGAGCCACTGGTGAGAGCTGAGTGACAAGTGGGGACCAAGGGTGGACAAACTACCCCCAAGAGAGTACGACGTGTTCCCCCACCGGAGGTGCTACCCCGCCTTGAGCACCCCATACACCATATAGAACTTACTGACATTCACAATCTAGAACTTACTGACATTCACAATCTAGAACTTTCTAACATTCACATTATAGAACTTACTGACATTCACAATCTAGAACTTACTGACATTTACATTATAGAACTTACTGACATTCACATTATAGAACTTACTGACATTCACATTATAGAACTTACTGACATTCACATTATAGAACTTACTGACATTCACATTATAGAACTTACTGACATTCACATTATAGAACTTACTGACATTCACATTATAGAACTTACTGACATTCACAATCTAGAACTTACTGACATTCACAATCTAGAACTTAATAACATTCACATTATAGAACTTACTGACATTCACATTATAGAACTTACTGACATTCACATTATAGAACTTACTGACATTCACATTATAGAACTTACTGACATTCACATTATAGAACTTACTGACATTCACAATCTAGAACTTAATAACATTCACATTATAGAACTTATTGACATTCACATTATAGAACTTACTGACATTCACAATCTAGAACTTACTGACATTCACAATCTAGAACTTAATAACATTCACATTATAGAACTTATTGACATTCACAATCTAGAACTTAATAACATTCACATTATAGAACTTATTGACATTCACATTATAGAACTTACTGACATTCACAATCTAGAACTTAATAACATTCACATTATAGAACTTATTGACATTCACATTATAGAACTTACTGACATTCACAATCTAGAACTTACTGACATTCACAATCTAGAACTTAATAACATTCACATTATAGAACTTATTGACATTCACATTATAGAACTTACTGACATTCACAATCTAGAACTTACTGACATTCACAATCTAGAACTTAATAACATTCACATTATAGAACTTATTGACATTCACATTATAGAACTTACTGACATTCACATTATAGAACTTACTGACATTCACAATCTAGAACTTAATAACATTCACATTATAGAACTTATTGACATTCACATTATAGAACTTACTGACATTCACAATCTAGAACTTACTGACATTCACAATCTAGAACTTAATAACATTCACATTATAGAACTTACTGACATTCACAATCTAGAATTTACTGACATTTACAATCTAGAACTTACTGACATTCACAATCTAGAACTTAATAACATTCACATTATAGAACTTATTGACATTCACGTTATAGAACTTACTGACATTCACAATCTAGAACTTACTGACATTCACAATCTAGAACTTACTGACATTCACAATCTAGAACTTAATAACATTCACATTATAGAACTTATTGACATTCACAATCTAGAATTTACTGACATTTACAATCTAGAACTTACTGACATTCACAATCTAGAACTTACTGACATTCACATTATAGAACATACTGACATTCACACAATCTAGAACTTACTGACATTCACATTATAGAATTTACTGACATAAACATTATAGAACTTACTGACATTCACATTATAGAACTTACTGACATTCACAATCTAGAACTTACTGACATTCACATTATAGAACTTACTGACATTCACATTATAGAACTTACTGACATTCGCATTTTAGAACATACTGACATTTACAATCTAGAACTTACTGACATTCACATTATAGAGCTTACTGACATTTAACAATTGATAAGGTCCAGACTTTCATGACCAAGAGATGTGTGTGTATGGGAGAGAATGTGTGTGTGTGTGTGTGTGTGCATGAGTGCGACTGTGTGTGGGAGTGTGTATGTGTGTGAGTGTTTGATGGTGAAGTTACCTTACAAGGAATTAAATCGACTCGTTCAGTCAAGAATGCGAAGTCAGTGACAACCTGTTGCAGGTATAGCAAAGGTTCTATTGACAACCTGTTGTAGGTATAGCAAAGGTTCTACTGACAACCTGTTGTAGGTATAGCAAAGGTTCTACCGACAACCTGTTGGAGGTATAGCAAAGGTTCTACTAACAACCTGTTATAGGTAGAGCAAAGGTTCTACGACCAACCTGTTATAGGTATAGCAAAGGTTCTACTAACAACCTGTTATAGGTAGAGCAAAGGTTCTACGACCAACCTGTTACAGGTATAGCAAAGGTTCTACTAACAACCTGTTGTAGGTATAGCAAAGGTTCTATTGACAACCTGTTGTAGGTATAGCAAAGGTTCTACCGACAACCTGTTGGAGGTATAGCAAAGGTTCTACTAACAACCTGTTATAGGTAGAGCAAAGGTTCTACGACCAACCTGTTATAGGTATAGCAAAGGTTCTACTAACAACCTGTTATAGGTAGAGCAAAGGTTCTACGACCAACCTGTTACAGGTATAGCAAAGGTTCTACTAACAACCTGTTGTAGGTATAGCAAAGGTTCTATTGACAACCTGTTGCAGGTATAGCAAAGGTTCTACTAACAACCTGTTGTAGGTATAGCAAAGGTTCTATTGACAACCTGTTGCAGGTATAGCAAAGGTTCTACTAACAACCTGTTGTAGGTATAGCAAAGGTTCTATTGACAACCTGTTGTAGGTATAGCAAAGGTTCTATTGACAACCTGTTGTAGGTATAGCAAAGGTTCTACTAACAACCTGTTGTAGGTATAGCAAAGGTTCTACCGACAACCTGTTGGAGGTATAGCAAAGGTTCTACTAACAACCTGTTATAGGTAGAGCAAAGGTTCTACGACCAACCTGTTATAGGTATAGCAAAGGTTCTATTGACAACCTGTTGTAGGTATAGCAAAGGTTCTATTGACAACCTGTTGTAGGTATAGCAAAGGTTCTACTAACAACCTGTTGTAGGTATAGCAAAGGTTCTATTGACAACCTGTTGTAGGTATAGCAAAGGTTCTATTGACAACCTGTTGTAGGTATAGCAAAGGTTCTACTAACAACCTGTTGTAGGTATAGCAAAGGTTCTACCGACAACCTGTTGGAGGTATAGCAAAGGTTCTACGACCAACCTGTTATAGGTAGAGCAAAGGTTCTATGGACAACCTGTAGCAGGTGTAGCAAAGGTTCTATTGACAACCTGTAGCAGGTGTAGCAAAGGTTCTACTAACAACCTGATATAGGAAAAGCAAAGGTTCTACCGACAACCTGTTGGAGGTATAGCAAAGGTTCTACTAACAACCTGTTATAGGTAGAGCAAAGGTTCTACCGACAACCTGTTGGAGGTATAGCAAAGGTTCTACTAACAACCTGTTATAGGTAGAGCAAAGGTTCTACCGACAACCTGTTGGAGGTATAGCAAAGGTTCTACTAACAACCTGTTATAGGTAGAGCAAAGGTTCTGCTGATAACCTGTTGGAGGTATGACAAAGGCTATTCTGAGTATAGAAATACAAAAACTCATACGTAAATCCAGCACAGCTGTCACCATACGACGAAGGATATCGCTTGTTTAATATCTCTTCCAAGTTCCTCACAGCACATGCAGCTTTCTAAACTAAGCGGCAAAGGACAATGAGGGTAAAAAAACAGGAAAAAATATAAAATCTTATATATATATATATATATATATATATATATATATATATATATATATATATATATATATATATATATATATATATATATATATATATATGTATATATATATATATATATATATATATATATATATATATATATATATATATATATATATATATATATATATATATATATATATATTAGGGCTGCGGAAATTATCGATTAATTTCTAGATTAATCGTTAAAAATTTTATCGATGAAATATCCATTAAAATAATTTTAATCGATAAAAATTCGATTAAAATTTATTAAAATATTTATAATATTTTAAATTTTTTTTAGTAATAAATAATAAATTATTAATAATTAATAATAATTTATATATATTTTTTACGTACAAACATCTCCCGCGTAATATTAAAATTTATTTTATTAATGTATGTTGACCGGCAGACGTCAACTGTAAAATGGCTGACAGCCAGAGCCGTCTTTACACCATTTTGGGCCCCCGGGCAAAGAAATAGTGTTGGGCCCTTCCCCAGCAGGAATAAAAAATGAATATACATAATATATAACAATAGACATATTCCCATGGGGCCCATATGCTCGTGGGCCCCCGGGCAAATGGCCAACGGGCCTATGCGTTAAGACGGCCCTGCTGACAGCTTCAGCGCAGTTAAATTTAAACTATAACTAGAAAGTTGAGCAAATATGTTGTTTTTAAGCTAACTGCGGATGGCAAAGTCGGAGATGGTGAAAACCTTTACTGTGTCCACTGCCATAAACAATTTTCTTTTAAAGGATCAAATACATCGCTGACGTACTACATTCAGCACAAATCAAGTATCAACACATTGTCACGAAATTTAGTTCAAAATATTCTTAATTTTCAATGTCCGTGAGAAATGTTCAGTTTAATGACGTCATAAATTTCTATTTTTGGTTTGAATCGAAATTATCGATTAATTAATCGATAATTTTTCAAAAGTTAACGATTAAATTTAAATTAATCGATAACAGCGCTAATATATATATATATATATATATATATATATATATATATATATATATATATATATATATATATAAATCAAAGTATTTATGCATGTATAAATGTATGTATGTATGAATTTAGGGGCCGTCCATAAATGACGTCACGCACCTAGGGGGGAGGGGGGTCACACTTTTGTGACGATGCGTGACGAGGGGGAGGGGGGTTGAAGAAATGTGACGTCACATCAAAAGGGTAAATTAAAATAAAACTTCCACTGAAATATTTGGTCACTTACAATTTATTTAATGATTTTTAATTTTTTTTTACATCAGTGCTTCTCAAAGTACCGGTCGGTAGGCCATCAGACGCCGGTCGGCGTAAGTTATCAAGAAATGAAAATTAAATCTAATTATAATCCTTAAGTTTGAGAACTCATGAGAATGTATGAAATTGTTACCCTGCGTCGTTTGATGTTGACATCAAAGCATTTGTGTGATGTCACCGCCGCTCCGTTTCATTCTCTCACGGCAGTAGTCGACGAACTTTTTTGCCCGTTACCCCAAAATATACAAGTTTCTGTGTGCGTTACCCCCCCCCCGACTCGATGTTCTGCTCACATGACTCGGGTATTTGGGGGAGCGTCGTAGCACCCCCCCCCCGCCCCGAAAATGCAACTGGTGAGTTATACAAGCATGACAAGTGTCTAATAAATAGAAGTAAAAAAAAGATTTTTAAAAACCACGTTTTTATAGCGGACTAAAAAGAAGAAAATAATTTAAAACTTGTAAATTCAAGTACTTCGAATTAATATGACTAAAAACGTGGAGCGGGCGCTTATGAGGTGTAACATATGCGGTTCACTCATTCTCTCACTTATAGATCTCTCTTTTGCCTTCTAAATTAGAAATCTTTAATTTTTATACCAAACACCCGCCCCACGTTTTTAGTCATATTAAATCGAAGTACTTGAACTTACAAGTTTTAAATTATTTTCTTCTTTTTAGTCCGCTTATAAAAACGTGGTTTTTAAAAATCTTTTTTTTACTTCTATTTATTTTATTCTTTTTAGTCCACTTATAACAACCTGGTTTTTAAAAATATTTTTTTACCTCTATTTATTTTACCAAACACCTCACAAGCGCCAGCCCAACGTTTTAAAAACATTGTGATGTGGTCACGGGGCGAACTCACGGATGTCAACAAAAGCCGACGGTACAGATGCTTTTATATAGACTATAGATAAACTTAAAAGTTCAATAATTTAATAACGGTACATTTGATTGATCTGAAATTTTGAAACATTGCATTGTCATCCAAGATCTATCTGTGGTAAAATTTTCAGATCTCTAGGACCATCAAAAGTGGTTCAAATTTACGTTGGCAGATTTGAAAAAATCTTGGACAATGCCCAACGAAAGCGAGTTAATAATAAAAAAACCCGTAATAAAACAAACCCGTAAAAACAAAGTTTTTGACTATAAATCCCTTATATATGAGACATAACTAACAGTATTGATTAATTTCAAACATTTACAGACTGACACCGAGTGATGTCCCTTGTCTTTAATAAATGGGGGTGGGATGTGAGGGGGTGTCGGCACGACGGTCGGCGTCAACACGACGGTCGGCGTCAACTCAAACTCACGTGGAAGTGGGAGAAAAAAACAATAACAAACAGTGAATTTAAATTACATACCTTATATAAGGATAAACTAAAAATGCATTAATTTAATTACGGTACGATCGATCGATTTGAAATTTTGATACGATGCATTGTTAGGTTAGACGAGTCCGTGTGCCAAATTTCAGTTCGATCGGATCATGGGAAATGGGTCATTTTTTACTTTTCTTTTTCCGCCCGCCCGCCCAAGACAGAGAGACAGAGAGAGAGAGAGAGAGAGAGAGACGCCGGTGAAGTTAATATAAGGGATTTAAAAACAAAGTTTTTGACTATAAATCCCTTATATATGAGACATAACTAACAGTATTGATTATTTTCAAACATTTACAGACTGAATCTGTCTTAACTCAAGTTTGCTTCATAACCCTAGGGGGGGGGGCGGAGGGGTGGGTGGGAGGGGGGGAGGGGAAAAGTCTGGTCACCGATTCGCTTGACCGAGCTCAGCGTGACACGTAAAATGTAAACAAAAGCACCCCGTCGCTTCGACGGGTCGCCTCAATGCGTCAACTCAAACTTTCACGTGGGGAAAAAACAATAACAAACCGTGAATTTGAATTACATACCTCATATAAGGATAAACTAAAAATGCATTAATTTAATTAATTTTGATACGATGCATTGTTAGGTCAGACTGGTCAGTGTGCCAAATTTCAGCTCGATCGAATGACGGGAAGTGGGTCATTTTTGACTTTTGTTTTTCCGCCCGCCCGCCCGCCCATGAGATGATGAGATGATGAGATGACGACAGACAGACAGAGACGGCCGCGAAGTTAATATAAGGGATTTAAAAACGTGGTAAAAAGGATCTGAATAGGGTTATGTAAAGATATTTTAAGTCAAAACGACACGGAATATCAATTTATAATATTTTTTTTATTTGGGGGGGGGGATCTATTTGATACAATTATAAACGTTTTAAGTTTGATATAATTGTTCGATTGGTTTTTGGTCAAACGCGAAGAGTTCCCTTTTTACCCCAAATGAGATAATTTACAGCTGTTCACAGACCCCTCGGTTAAACCGCCCGATAGCGGTAGCAATGTAGTTTTCATTAGTTTATACATTCCACCAGAGAATGCAAAAATTTAAACACGCCTCCTCGTCCATACAACAACAGCAAAAAAAACAAAACAACTCGTGAGCTTTGGAGTAAAAAGTTATGATAATATTGGATATTTTATTAATGTCATAGTATTTTTCAGACTTCAACTTGCAGTATTACTGTATTTTGCGACGCATAAGATGACACCCTACTTTCCTGCACAAATGTGGGGTTCGTACAGTACTCGCCATATTCCTCTTCCAGCGCATACCAAATAATTTTTTTAGAAAACATGAGATTTGATATCAATGTGGTAATTTTAGATTTTTTTGATGTGCATATACATAGCAGGAAAATTGTCATTATAAGATCAAAATCAATTTGAGGAATCGTCTTGTATCTATATATTCTTGGTTTATCAACAATGAAATGATCCTTGTAATATCAATAGTCACATAGTCAGTTCCTTACTGGGATACAGCGCTATATAAATTATCAATTTATTATTATTATTATTATTCGCAAGCTTAATCGCGAAGGTTAAGCACATCAAATGGTTTTTGAAATTACCGCTGCATTGTTCGTTAGCTGTCTTGCTATGCCTTGGCAACTAGACAAATTTATTTTTTAAAAATTATATAAAACAAGCCGAAATCATACTTAATGTTATAGGGCTTTAAGCCATGTAGGTGCTCGTTTTGCTATCACGTCAGTACAGGGAAAATCACTTCAAAAGGGGAAAAGAATGCACCGGTACCTGGTGAAATGCATTAAAAAAAATACCTGCCGTCGTCTAATACGAACACGTTGGAGAAGCACTGGCTTACAATTTATTTAATGCCGTTTTACATAGCTTCACGCGTATAACGATATTACAATGTAGACATACACTAAATAAATAATTTAATGACAAAAAAAATGATTTGAAACATACTCATTTCAAATTGAAAATAAGGTGGGGTTTTTTGTGTTTTTTTGTTGTTGTTTTTTTTACGTTTTTTTGTGTGTGTGTTTTTTTTTGTGTCTAAGCTTTGTGACGTATTTTTGGAGGGGGGTCTAACTTTTTGTGACGACGCGTGATGAGGGTGTGAAAAATCGGTCAAAATTGCGTGACGTCATTTATGGACGGCCTTTTATGTCCTTTATGGCTGACTAAATCATTCATCCGAACGCCATGAAACTTTTGGAGACTTTTGAGTACGCTCCTGGGATGGTCACTGGCTATTTTCTTTATTTTTAGTTTAACACTCATGGGGTGTTGGGGTCCCATAATATGATTTTTTTCTTATATGGGCAATATAAAAATTAGATTAAGCGTTATCTACTAGGTAAATTGATGGATCTTAACCAAACTTTGTATACAACAACTTGGTAGCCAATATTGAAATACTATAGGGAACTAATTTCCTAATGTCCATTTCTTCGGGGCTGGGGGCCCAACATGTCTTTTCTCATAAACGTTTAAGATTGTATTCCCCATTCAATTATTCAAGATCTTGAGAAATATAGATAAATAAATCCACTATAAAATTGATTGAAATAAACAGGTGTTTTGAACTTGACATCTTGCACTAAATGGGCCCTGGGGCCCTTAATGTCATTTTTTGCTTATATGAGCTATATAATAATAGTTTATGCGTTAGTAAATGAATGGATCTTAACCAAACTTTTTATATCAAAACTTGTGAGCCCATATTAAAATAACAAATGGCACTGCACTTCTAATGTCCAATTTTTCAGGGCCGGGTCCCCAAAATGTCTTTTTTTCGTATATCTTTGAGATATTGTTTGCCATTCTATTTTTAATGATCTTGAGAAATATATCCATGATGAGACTGAATTTAAATGAACAGCATTTTGAAATTTACATCTTAGATCGAATGGGCCGGGGGCCCAAATGTCTTTTTTTGGTATACTCTAAGATATTATCTCCCACTCAGTTTTTAACGAACTTGAGAAATATATCAATGATGAATCTGAATTTAAATGAACAGGTTTTCAAAATGTACATCTTGAACCGAATGGGCCCGGGGGCCCCTTAATGTATTTTTTCCTTATATTAGCTATATAAAAATTAGTTTACGTTTTAGATGAGAAAATAACTGGATTTTGACCAAACTCGGTATATAAAAACTTAAGAACCTGTATTAAATTACTATAGGGCACTGAACTCCTAATGTCGATTTCCTCGGGGCTGGGGGCCTTAAATGTATTTTTTAAAACTAAACTATAATAATGTTTTCCCCATTCAATTTTACACGATATTGAGAAATATATATAAATATATATTTACACGAGCAACAAAGCCCGTCCAAGGACGTTCCGCTACCGTTCGTTGGCATGTTGTAACTCCCCTCCAACAGCCGTCTCGACCGTCCATACATGTGACGTTCCGCTACCGTTCGTTGGCATGCTGTAACTCCCCTCCAACAGCCGTCTCGACCGGCATAGTGATTATACCAATAAACATGTTAATTAATTTGTTATGCACTTGTCATCGTTACTTCTTTAAAACGTTTATAAGAATCTCCAATGCTATTTAAATTTTAAAATGTATTAGACAGACATAAATAAAAAGAAACAGATTGTTTATTGTTTAGTTTGCTGAAAAGCTTAAACATATGGATGTAGTACTATGTAAAATTAAAAGCATTAAAATGCTTTTTTTTTAGGGATATGACTAAAATTTGATGTATAGAGATTGTTGATTGAAGTAGAAATGATGGTTCAAATGTAGTTGAAGGGAGTTAAGAAGGGATATAATGATGTTTTAAATGTAGTTGAAGGGAGTTAAGAATGAGTATAGAAGATGTTACAAACGAAGGAAGCAAGATTGAAATTTGAAGGAAGAGTTTAAGATGAACCAAGGGGAAGTCGGTGATGAATATTGAGGTTCAAGGCCATTGTAAAAATACAAAACAGGTTAAATTATACATATTGAATATAAGAATGAATAGTGTTGGAAGAGTAAAGGAAGCTTGAATAAAAAGAAATAAAAGGCGTGTTATATGTTTAAAGCATGAAATTTAGTTACGGAGCCATGGGCTTTAGTGTGTGTGTGTGGGGGGGGGCAGACACAGACGTTTTGCTTGTGTGTTTGGGATGGGGGTGGAAAGACACAGACGTTTTGTGTGTGTGTGTGGGAGGGGGGGAGTGGACAGACACAGAAGTTTTGTGTGTGTGGAGGGGGGAGTGGACAGACACAGAAGTTTTGTGTGTGTGGAGGGGGGGAGTGGACAGACACAGAAGTTTTGTGTCGGTGGGAGGGGGGGAGTGGACAGACACAGAAGTTTTGATGAGCGAAGAAGGGGAGTGAATTATGACATATGGAGTTCAGTTTAAAAAAAAGAGAGTTCCTCCGTCAGAGAGCATGGAGTTATGGACACAATGATTCCAAACTTAGGTTGCCAGATTGTTGTCTCAAAAATACCGGACACTAGCGTCAAATGTGTCGATGCGGCACAAAAAGCCATATCAACATATAACATGGTCGGTATTGCTTCAATTTTTCAGTGAATAAATAACGATAATACTGGACAGACCGGTACATAACCGGACATCTCTCATCCCTATTCCTCCTAACAACAATAGTAATCTAATATATAAAGATGAAAGTTTGTTAGTTTGTTTGTTTGTTACACATAGAATACCACACCGTTGGACCTAGGGTGCTGAAATTTTGCATGGGACCCTCATTTGACCCGGTGTAACAGGCCAGATTAAACCCCCGACCAGAATATACCCGGGTATAAACTGGCCTAGGCCAGAATATACCCGGGTATAATCTGGCCTAGGCCAGAATATACCCCGGGGGTTAAATTGGCCTAGGCCAGATTATACCCCTCCAGGCCAGAATATACCCCTTTGACAACATGAGGATATATAGTAAAAAATGACTGAATGACTATTTAGACATTCTATTGGAGTTTTAGCTTTGTCATAGAGGTTAAACTTATTACTTAAGTAGGAAAGATGTTTTATTAACAATAAAAAAAACAATTTCTTTTATTACGATGTCTAAAGTTGAATTATTCAAACAATAGATGAATTTATTATTTTAAAAAAAAGTAATTTAAGCGCGATAGGGACTATAGTTGTAGCTTTTCAAACACTTGCGAATATTTTTTTCGTGTACCTCGCTTATTAATCCAATCATTTTTGTTTAATTATTTTGAGTATGGCAATAAAGATTTTTTTAAAGTATTGAATTAAATTATGCATGAATGTTTTTTCATGGCATACATTTTAAATGTTACTGGCAACCAAGGTTTAGAGCTATCTTCATTTTATTTTTGAAATAAACATATCATGGCACTTTTCCTTTTAAAAAAAATCTATCTGAATACACACTGATCTGCAAAATAATTAAAAGAATGGGCCGAATAAAGTGTGGGAAACATCGTTTGACTTCACCCCATGTTGCTTGTCGTATTTCCGAACCTTTATCTGTAGCTCGGTTTGACATTGCGGCGTCTTAAGACATTCAAAAGAAACCTTTGTTCCAGTAGCGCAAATTATTGTTATTTTTTAAATCAGCGTAATTCAGTTACCTGTGTTACCCTTAAAACAGTACGGTCATCCTTATGGATTTCGCCAAAGTTGGATTGTCCACTTTCCATGCATTTATCTATTGTAATGAAGCACGGATTGCGTTCCGTTTTATCTGTATTCAAAAGAACCTCTGATCTCGTCGCCCACTATTATTATATTTTAAACCAGCCTAATTTATTTTGAAAGCCGTAAATATAAATCATGCAACCCTGATGGATTGGTCCCTACCTCGTGGTAGAATCATTAAACAAGAGAAGAGTTTAGCTAAAAAATATATCGACTGACAAAATACTAGGAAACACCGACAATGTCAGTAACGTAAAAGTTTACAGGTTTCTTCACCCAATCAGTTCCCCGATGACTCTGTTAAAGGTAATGTCAATTGGAGCATACAACAAAAGGAACAAGAAAGCACAGGTGAATAAACAGATATCATCGTAAATACAACCTGTCTCAAAACAAAAGCAGATCAGGACTTTTGAGCCACTAACAATTTCAAGAAGAAAGCGTCTTAGCACAACTCTTGGCCTTACTTTAGACAAGTTTTCATATTATGGCCGCACTCGAGATCTTAAAAAACCAAGGTGTACATATTAAAAGGGGGAGGGAAGGTACCTTCAGGGCCATACGTCCATAAGCTACATTCTGACAGGAACAGAGGACAACCATATCCTCCTTAGCGATAAAGTAATTCAACACATGAACACTGGCAATACATAACAACTACATAACAACCACATAATAACTACATAACTACATAACAACTACATAGCTACATAACAACTACATAACTACATAAAAACCACATAACAACTACATAACTACATAACAACTACATGACAACTACATAACTACTACATAACAACTACATAATAACTACATAACAACTACATAACAACTACATAACAACTACATGACAACTACATAACAACTACATAACAACTACACAACTACATAACTATATAACAACATAACTACTACATAACTACATAAATAATACATAACTACTACATAACTACATAACTACTACATAACTACTACATAACTACATAACAACTACACAACTAGATAACAACTACATAACTACATAACTACTACATAGCTACATAACTACTACATAACTACATAACTACTACATAACTACTACATAACTACATAACAAATACACAACTAGATAACAACTACATAACAACCAGGAAAACCAAAACTATCAACATTTGAAACCAAAACTATCAACATTTAAAACCAACATTATCAACATTTAAAACCAACTATATCAACAGTAAAAACTAACATTATCAACATTTAAAACCAACACTATCAACATTTAAAACCAACACAATCAACATTAAAAACTAACACTATCAACATTTAAAACTAAAACTATCAACATTTAAAACTAACACTATCAACATTTAAAACCAACACTATCAACATTTAATTTAACTCTATCAACATTTAAAACCAACTCTATCAACATTAAAAACTAGCACTATCAACATTTGAAACTAACAATATCAACATTTGAAACGTAAAATGTTTTATAAATATTATTTTATTTTAATTAAAACAATTTTGCTACTTAAGAAAAGAGTTTAATTTCTTTGACACAGCTAAAACATGAAGAGAAAGTCTAAAAAGTCATTTATCCATTTTTTACTATATATCCCCATGTTGTCAAAGGGGTATATTCTGGCCTGAGGGGGTATATTCTGGCCTAGGCCAGTTTAACCCCGGGGGTATATTCTGGCCTAGGCCAGATTATACCCGGGTATATTCTGGTCAGGGGTTTAATCTGGCCTGTTACACCGGGACAGGTCATAGGCTATGTTTCAACCCCAGGTGACCACCCCTAGGGTAAGGGGGCCCATTATATTGCGTTTTTGCTTATATTAGCTATATAAAGATTAGTTTGAGCGTTAGCTGCTGTGTAAATAATGATTCTTGACCAAACTTGGTATATACGTACGTGAGAGCCTTTATTAAAATACTACAGTGCACTGAACTCATAATTTCCATTTCTTCGGGGCCGGGGGCACCAAATGTTTTTATCCCCCATTAAATTTTATAAGATCTTTAGAAATAAATAGATTAATTTCATTTATTCTTCTTAATAACAATAAATAGTTTTATTTAAGTCACACTTCTTAGCATCAATAAACAGAATAGTAAATCAAGGTGACCCTGAGTAGGGTTAGGTTACCCTAGGGGTGGTCATCTGGGGTTGAAACATAGCCTATGACCTGTCCCGGGTCAAATGAGGGTCCCATGCAAAATTTCAGCACCCTAGGTCCAACGGTGTGGAATTATATTCTTTTTAAAAAAATCTGTTTACTATTTTTTAAATCGTAAAACGCCGGGTACCTCAGCTAGTTAATTATATCTATGCATGATTGAAATGACGTGCAAATAGCAGAATTTACCCCAGCAAGTTTCTTATAAAGTGAATTTCTTGAAAGTAAGTTTTGACTAATAACTTTTCACAGTTCCCAAGGTTGGGTTATTTATGCCTGGGTACAAATATGTGTTACAGAATTTTATTATTTGGATGTAACATTGAGCCTCTATGTCATTTCATGTCAGCTTTGAGAGAGAGATTAAGCGAATCGTTTCTCTGTTTTATACCCCAGGCTTCAACGCAATATCCTGGTTTATTGTGTGGATTTTTAAACTTTAAATACACACGTATTTCTTTCCACTGACTTTTACGGTGTTACCCTACATGACTGACCCTAAACTATCCTACAAACTGGGGCCTTATCCGCTAAACAAAGAATCCTATTTGGAGAAAATGTCACGTAAGTAGTAACAAAATAAAAGGACAATTAAATGAAAATACAATTAACGACTGTTTTTTTTTCAATTATACATCCGCGTTATGTTTTGATAAGGAAATTGTCAAATACATCCGGGTCGCTGGTTCCCCGAATGCCACTTACCTAAAAAAAAAGATTTGTAGTGTGTAAATGTGTGTACAGACGTGTCAATGGTAAACAATTGTGAGAATTTTGGTCTGTTAGACTTGGTTGAAGGGCTTTTTGTATTTAATTAGCACAGACATTTCAGCCTCGTATTTAACACAGAAACTCTTGCATTTTGAACGCTTCTTGCGTCTTTCAGCGACGCATAGCTCGATCCTCTGTGTAACCATTCAAGTTAAATTATTTATCTGTTTGGCGCATGTTGTGGGGAAATAATTACCCGTTAAAACAATTAAAAGTTACCATACAAACACTCCTAGATTAACGAAGATAAACGGGGACTGTCTTTGAAAAAAATATTTAATGACAAGTGCTAGGAAACCTTTTTTAAAAAGATGCATAGACAGTAACTAGATTTTTGGCACCTTTGGCTAATTTATTTTTGGCGCCTTGATAAATTGACAAGTTTCAGCTTTGCGATTTTTTCATTTGTTAGAAAAAATAATTGAATTTCTCTTATTTTATTTATGACAATTAATTCGTAGTCTGACAGTGACAGTCTTACAACGGGAATATAAAAAATGCATGAGATAGGAACAATTCTAATTTGCAGTTTTATTATTTACAAATACTACAAAATAAATTGGTGGATAAAACGGGATATTGTTGCGTTAATAAAGAATACAGCAAAACGTGAATTAACAAGTATTATAAATAAAAACATTAGTGTCAAAGTGTCATACTCATTATCTCATACATAACGATAGAAACTCACAATTAAAAGTAAATTTAAGTACCACTCCACCGACTACAGCTCAGCACTTCCATTAGCTGGCGTATTGGCGTGTTGCTAATGCAGTCGGACCTTTCTAATTCTAAGTGGAATTCAAGGGGGGGGGGAATTCGACCTACGGAGTTTTCGAGTTAGGAAACTGGCGTAATAGGCGCAGATTAATCAAGGACAATGTTGATATTGAGAGGGAAGGGGGGGAGACAGCACAGCCATAGCGGCTAGAAGGCTTGACAGGAAAGAGGGGCGGTGATTTTTCAAATGAAAGAGCCAACTTGCTTTGACATACCCACACAAGCCCGTGAGAGGAGACACCTCCCCTCCCCCACTTTATTCCCTCTACAGTTGGATGGGGATAGTAAGATTTTTATTTTTTAAAGAAAAACTGTAAAATCATATTGATATTTGTATGATAAGAATCCCCGCAAAGGCCACACACATAAAAAAATATTATAATGGTTTAAATGAAATATATTTAAATATAATTAATCATTCACTTTTTTGTTATTGAGGATAAAAGTGAAATACAGTCGGACCTCGCTAATTCGAACTTCCCAAATTCGAAAACATCCCTATATCGAAATAATTGTTTGGTCTCGGGCAATTCCATAAGACTAATGTATTTTAGATCTCCTTAACTCCAAGATGGCTTTCAACATTTCTTAGTCGAATTTTCCAAGGCGTTTGAGTTATTATTCTGGAGTGACATTTCAGAACACGTGTTCCGTAGAGACACGAAAATGGACGTAAAATATTATCTTAGTGCATTCCACAAAGTATTAGGCGATTCTTGCAAGTACAAAATGTGACCAAGACAAGAAAAAGGACTGATAACTAATGACGCGGTGGTCGAGTGGCAGCGCGCTCGACTGGCGTACCGATGGTCACGGGTTCGAATCCATGTGAAGCCAAGGATTTGTTCCCGGGGCCTAGGGCGTCCCTGAGTCACCCAGCTCTGAATGGGTACCTAACACCAGTTAGGCGGCTGGGTAATGCGTGGAACCCACAAAGCCGAGGCCTGTGAATGCTGCATCACTTGCCAACAGATCATCGGTCATGGTCCGTGGACGCAATTATCTTCTGCATAGAAGGAGCGTCTGTATAAATAAGATAAGATTAGATAAGCTTTCCTTTGCTGCATGCTGTGACAATTTTTAAAAAGAAAAATCTTACTCCCCCCATCCCACTGTAGAGGGAGTAAAGTGGGGGAGGAGAGGGAAGGTGTCTTCTTTCACGGGCTTGAGTCGGCATGTCAAAGCAAGTTGGCTTCCTATCATATGAAACATAGAAACCGCCTCTCTTTCCTGTCAAGCCTACTAGCCGGTATGGCTGCCCCCCTCTCAATATCCACATTGTACTTGATTAATTGGCGCCTATTACGCCATTTTCCCTAACTCAAAAACTCCGAAAGTCGAATTTTTTTCGTTTCCTTTTGAGTTCGACTTAAAGAGAGAGAAGTTCGACTGTATAATTTATTTAAATACAAATTTAAAAATTAGAGATTTAGCTGCGCCCTTTTGAGCTGGCGCCCTTGGCAACTGCCCCGATGCCAACCCGTTGTTACGCCACTGCAAAGACGCTAATAATTAAGATGACATCAAATAAAACGGTAATGGAAGGCATGCTGTAAGGGGAAAGGAAAGTCTAAAAGACCATTAAAGTAAAGGAAAGTCTAAAAGACAATTAAAGGAAAGTCTAAAAGACAATTAAAGGAAAGTATAAAAGACCATTAAAGGAAAGTCTAAAAGACCATTAAAGGAAAGTATACAAGACCATTAAAGGAAAGTCTAAAACACCATTAAAGGAAAGTCTACAAGACCATTAAAGGAAAGTCTAAAAGAGCATTAAAGGAAAGTGTCACATGTGAATCATGACTGAATCACCAGTGTATCATTTGTTTATTGCATGATCGGATGACAGAGAGATCACATGAATAATAAGCGCGGGAAGAGAGAAGCCTTCCATTGGCTGAGAAGGTTGGGCGATCCATTGTGAGATAACTTCCGTGAGGGAAGGATGTAATGTGTGTGCTTGAGAATTCCACGTTGTATAACCTCAAATTATATTTCGTGTATGAATTATAAACATTAAACTTGTTTTATTGAAACAAGTTCTTCAGTGGATTATGTATTGAGAGAACGCCTACAAGAGTTCAATATTAAAAAAGAATAATCAGTAACAGTGACAGAAAGTCTAAAAGACAATTAAAGGAAAGTATAAAAGACCATAAAAGGAAAGTCTAAAAGACCATTAAAGGAAAGTCTGAAAGACCAATAAAAAAAGTCTCAAAGACCATTAAAGGAAAGTCTAAAAGACCATTAAAGAAAAGTCTACAAGACCATTAAAGGAAAGTCTGCAAGATCATTAAAGGAAAGTCTAAAAGACCATTAAAGAAAAGTCTACAAGACCATTAAAGGAAAGTCTGCAAGATCATTAAAGGAAAGTCTAAAAGACCATTAAAGAAAAGTCTTCAAGACCATTAAAGGAAAGTCTGCAAGATCATTAAAGGAAAGTCTAAAAGACCATTAAAGGAATGCGAGTTTTGTCCCAGAATCGCTTACTCCTATAAAAATCTTGAACTGAAATAGTGCACTTTTTTTAGTTAAGATATTTCATGGCTGTCTTCATCAGAGCTGAAAAATACATGTTTTGTAGGATATAAATTTGTAAAGGTAATATTCTACATAATGACTGGACTTCTACATCGGTCACCACTGTGTACCCCACATAAGGGCGCTATGAACTGTTGAACACACCATGCACTCCACATAAGGGCGCTATGAACAGTTGAACACACCATGCACTCCACATAAGGGCGCTATGAACAGTTGAACACACCATGCACTCCACATAAGGGCGCTATGAACAGTTGAACACATCATGAACTCCACATAAGGGCGCTATGAACAGATGAACACATCATGCACTCCACACCAGGGAGCTATGAACAGTTGAACACACCATCCACTCCTCATCAGGGCGCTATGAACAGTTGAACACACCATGCACTCCACATCAGGGCGCTATGAACAGTTGAACACAACCATCCACTCCACATCAGGGCGCTATGAACAGTTGAACACACCATCCACTCCACATCAGGGCGCTATGAACAGTTGAACACACCATCCAATCCACATAAGGGCGCTATGAACAGTTGAACACACCATCCACTCGACATAAGGGCGCCATGAACAGTTGAACACACCATCCACTCCACATAAGGGCGCCATGAACAGTTGAACACACCATCCACTCCACATAAGGGCGCTATGAAGAGTTGAACACATCATCCACTCCACATAAGGGTGCCATGAACAGTTGAACACACCATCCACTCCACATAAGGGCGCCATGAACAGTTGAACACACCATCCACTCCACATCAGGGCGCCATGAACAGTTGAACACACCATCCACTCCACATAAGGGCGCCATGAAAAGTTGAACACACCATCCACTCGACATAAGGGCGCCATGAACAGTTGAACACACCATGAACTCCACATAAGGGCGCCATGAACAGTTGAACACACCATCCACTCGACATAAGGGCGCCATGAACAGTTGAACACACCATGAACTCCACATAAGGGCGCCATGAACAGTTGAACACACCGTGGCGTATGTTTCACATGAGGACATTTTATGGTCTTAACCTTTGAAGCTTACCTTTTATTTAATTTTCTCAAATTGAGACATCGTTATATTGAAATCAATAATAAAATTATTTTTTTTAAAAATCTAATAAAAACATTTTTAGACATTTGAAAAACCCAGAGTTAGTCAGAGGTTGTGGATGATAAAACGTATTCATGTCCATCTTAAATTGGACGTCACTTCGCATGTCTTAGCTTTTAATTCAAGTTGAAACTCTAGGCATACACTTGTTTTAAAATAAGTAGAGTTAATCTTCCTCAAGTTTTTCTGCTAAAAATCACGTGATCTGCCTGCCATTGGAATCAAGGAATGGATGAGTGCTTGGTTTAGAGTTGGTGTGGTTATCAAGGGGAATGAGTTTCAAGGCTGTATACCACCCTGTAAGTGGCTGAGACAGTTGATACCCCCACTGCCAGGGTCGACTTCTTTCGAAAAGCTTCAAGTGAGTTCTTAAAGTGTTGTGTCTGAAGGCATACACTTTAGTGTTTTCGTGTGTGTGTAACCTCTTCATCCCAGACTATTGCTGTAACCTCTTCATCCCAGACTATTGCTGTAACCTCTTCATCACAGACTATTTCTATAACCTTTTCATCCCAGACTATTGCTGTAACCTCTTCATCCCAGACTATTTCTATAACCTCTTCATCCCAGACTATTTCTATAACCTCTTTATCCCTGACTATTTCTATAACCTCTTCATCCCAGACTATTTATGTAACCTCTTCATCCCAGACTATTTCTGTAACCTCTTCATCCCAGACTATTTCTGTAACCTCTTCATCCCAGACTATTTCTGTAACCTCTTCATCCCAGACTATTTATGTAACCTCTTCATCCCAGACTATTTCTGTAACCTCTTCATCCCAGACTATTTATGTAACCTCTTCATCCCAGACTATTTCTGTAACCTCTACATCCCAGACTATTTATGTAACCTCTTCATCCCAGACTATTTCTGTAACCTCTTCATCCCAGACTATTTCTGTAACCTCTTCATCCCAGACTATTTCTGTAACCTCTTCATCCCAGACTATTTCTGTAACCTCTTCATCCCAGACTATTTCTGTAACCTCTTCATCCCAGACTATTTATGTAACCTCTTCATCCCAGACTATTTCTGTAACCTCTTCATCCCAGACTATTTATGTAACCTCTTCATCCCAGACTATTTATGTAACCTCTTCATCCCAGACTATTTATGTAACCTCTTCATCCCAGACTATTTCTGTAACCTCTTCATCCCAGACTATTTCTGTAACCTCTTCATCCCATACTATTTCTGTAACCTCTTCATCCCAGACTATTTCTGTAACCTCTTCATCCCAGACTATTTCTGTAACCTCTTCATCCCAGACTATTTCTGTAACCTCTTCATCCCAGACTATTTATGTAACCTCTTCATCCCAGACTATTTATGTAACCTCTTCATCCCAGACTATTTCTGTAACCTCTTCATCCCAGATTATTTATGTAACCTCTTCATCCCAGACTATTTCTGTAACCTCTTCATCCCAGACTATTTATGTAACCTCTTCATCCCAGACTATTTAGATAACCTCTTCATCCCAGACTATTTCTGTAACCTCTTCATCCCAGACTATTTCTGTAACCTCTTCATCCCAGACTATTTCTGTAACCTCTTCATCCCAGACTATTTCTGTAACCTCTTCATCCCAGACTATTTCTGTAACCTCTTCATCCCAGACTATTTCTGTAACGTCTTCATCCCAGACTATTTCTGTAACCTCTTCATCCCAGACTATTTCTGTAACCTCTTCATCCCAGACTATTTCTGTAACCTCTTCATCCCAGACGATTTATGTAACCTCTTCATCCCAGACTATTTCTGTAACCTTTTCATCCCAGACTATTGCTGTAACCTCTTCATCCCAGACTATTTCTATAACCTCTTCATCCCAGACTATTTCT
Organism: Ampullaceana balthica; assembly: GCA_944989445.1. Classification (NCBI taxonomy): domain Eukaryota; kingdom Metazoa; phylum Mollusca; class Gastropoda; family Lymnaeidae; genus Ampullaceana; species Ampullaceana balthica. The sequence continues at coordinate 86,316 of CALYLW010000485.1, read as the reverse complement.
ATAACCTCTTTATCCCTGACTATTTCTATAACCTCTTCATCCCAGACTATTTATGTAACCTCTTCATCCCAGACTATTTCTGTAACCTCTTCATCCCAGACTATTTCTGTAACCTCTTCATCCCAGACTATTTATGTAACCTCTTCATCCCAGACTATTTCTGTAACCCCTTCATCCCAGACTATTTATGTAACCTCTTCATCCCAGACTATTTCTGTAACCTCTACATCCCAGACTATTTATGTAACCTCTTCATCCCAGACTATTTCTGTAACCTCTACATCCCAGACTATTTATGTAACCTCTTCATCCCAGACTATTTCTGTAATCTCTTCATCCCAGACTATTTCTGTAACCTCTTCATCCCAGACTATTTCTGTAACCTCTTCATCCCAGACTATTTCTGTAACCTCTTCATCCCAGACTATTTCTGTAACCTCTTCATCCCAGACTATTTATGTAACCTCTTCATCCCAGACTATTTCTGTAACCTCTTCATCCCAGACTATTTATGTAACCTCTTCATCCCAGACTATTTATGTAACCTCTTCATCCCAGACTATTTATGTAACCTCTTCATCCCAGACTATTTCTGTAACCTCTTCATCCCAGACTATTTCTGTAACCTCTTCATCCCAGACTATTTCTGTAACCTCTTCATCCCAGACTATTTCTGTAACCTCTTCATCCCAGACTATTTCTGTAACCTCTTCATCCCAGACTATTTATGTAACCTCTTCATCCCAGACTATTTATGTAACCTCTTCATCCCAGACTATTTCTGTAACCTCTTCATCCCAGATTATTTATGTAACCTCTTCATCCCAGACTATTTCTGTAACCTCTTCATCCCAGACTATTTATGTAACCTCTTCATCCCAGACTATTTAGATAACCTCTTCATCCCAGACTATTTCTGTAACCTCTTCATCCCAGACTATTTCTGTAACCTCTTCATCCCAGACTATTTCTGTAACCTCTTCATCCCAGACTATTTCTGTAACCTCTTCATCCCAGACTATTTCTGTAACCTCTTCATCCCAGACTATTTCTGTAACCTCTTCATCCCAGACTATTTCTGTAACCTCTTCATCCCAGACTATTTCTGTAACCTCTTCATCCCAGACTATTTCTGTAACCTCTTCATCCCAGACGATTTATGTAACCTCTTCATCCCAGACTATTTCTGTAACCTTTTCATCCCAGACTATTTTTGCTGTGTAAAGCGTGATGCCTCAGCACCGAGACGCTAGGTACACACCCACCCTTGAGTCACAGTCTGACGCCGCTGATCTTAGTACGATGATTGTTACGCCATTAGTTTAGCAGATGTTAAAATGGTTGAAGGTTTCTTCTAGCCCACCCATCAAGCCCACAGAAGAAGGTAAAAAAAAATCATATATAAATATGATGTTAAAAGGTATTGAACTATTCAAAAAGTCTAAAGCGAGATATTCAGAAATTGATAAACTTCCGCGTCACAGGCAACATCACGGAATGAAGGTCACGGAAGAACGAGTGCAGTGGCGTACGCTTATCAACTGTTGATTCCATCTCGTCATTACACTACTTTAATTGGAAGTCAACTAAGTAAATGTATATTTATTTAAATCTATAAGTGAATTTCAACTCATTCTTAAATGTAGTCTAAAAATGTCTTAGTCATAAAAAAGCATAAATAATTATTTTTTTGGACATATTCATAAAAAAAACCAGCAAAACTACCCCCATAATTAAATTGTATTTTATTAATCTAGTGAAAGTAAATCAATACACACAGGTGAGAATTGGTGTGGCAGGGGAGGGGGGGGTGTCAACCACGGTTCACAACAGCCGTAACACCTTTGTTTATTTAATTTAATCACATGATTTATTGGTGGGGGGCAGCAGGTGATGTGTCGTCAGCGAGGGGGGCAGCAGGTGATGTGTCGTCAGCGAGCGGGCATCAGGTGATGTGTCGTCAGCGAGAGATCAGAAAGATAAAGAAACACATTTAATTTGCCCTTCATTTTCTGTTTATTCACGTCTCATCATAGGTACAGCCCGCGTCATGTTGAGTAACGATCACATAGACCAGTTCAGCCATTATAAAAAAAATTGTCTCTATTTGGTAACCCATCTTGTGTTTTGGTCTGCAGTAACGATCACATAGACCAGTTAAGCCATTATAAAAAAAAATGTCTCTATTTGGTAACCCATCTTGTGTTTTGGTCTGCAGTAACGATCACATAGACCAGTTAAGCCATTATAAAAAAAATGTCTCTATTTGGTAACCCATCTTGTGTTTTGGTCTGCAGTAACGATCACATAGACCAGTTAAGCCATTATAAAAAAAATTGTTTCTATTTGGTAACCCATCTTGTGTTTTGGTCTGCAGTAACGATCACATAGACCAGTTAAGCCATTATAAAAAAAAATGTCTCTATTTGGTAACCCATCTTGTGTTTTGGTCTGCAGTAACGATCACATAGACCAGTTAAGCCATTATAAAAAAAATGTCTCTATTTGGTAACCCATCTTATGTTTTGGTCTGCAGTAACGATCACATAGACCAGTTAAGCCATTATAAAAAATTGTTTCTATTTGGTAACCCATCTTATGTTTTGGTCTGCAGTAACGATCACATAGACCAGTTAAGCCATTATAAAAAAATGTCTCTATTTGGTAACCCATCTTGTGTTTTGGTCTGCAGTAACGATCACATAGACCAGTTAAGCCATTATAAAAAAATGTCTCTATTTGGTAACCCATCTTATGTTTTGGTCTGCAGTAACGATCACATAGACCAGTTAAGCCATTATAAAAAAATTGTTTCTATTTGGTAACCCATCTTGTGTTTTGGTCTGCAGTAACGATCACATAGACCAGTTAAGCCATTATAAAAAAAATTGTCTCTATTTGGTAACCCATCTTGTGTTTTGGTCTGCAGTAACGATCACATAGACCAGTTAAGCCATTATAAAAAAATGTCTCTATTTGGTAACCCATCTTATGTTTTGGTCTGCAGTAACGATCACATAGACCAGTTAAGCCATTATAAAAAAATTGTTTCTATTTGGTAACCCATCTTGTGTTTTGGTCTGCAGTAACGATCACATAGACCAGTTAAGCCATTATAAAAAAAATTGTCTCTATTTGGTAACCCATCTTATGTTTTGGTCTGCAGGTGCGCACAACTTAAACTGTTTGGTCCTCGGGGCTGGCCTGTCGTTACGAAAGTGATTTATTTAAGCGTTAGTCGTTTGAACTTCAAATCATTTACTTTTATAAGAATCTATTTCTAACATTGTTAAAAAAAAAGAAAACAAAAAACATTTAATAATCTTTTTACAAAATATTGTTTCATTACAGGGGCATTTAAAAGTAGAAAATGGTTTAAAATTTCTTTGGGTGGCAAAAGCCTACGTAGCTTGACTGGAATTTTGGGTTGTAAACCTTTGGGTAGTTTGACTTGTCCCTTGGGTTGTAACCTTTGGGTAGCTTGACTTGTCCCTAGGGTTGTAAAACTTTGGGAAGCTCGACTTGTCCCTTGGGTTGTAAACCTTTTGGTGCCCTGACTCGTCCCTTGGGTTGTAAACCTTTTGGTGCCCTGACTCGTCCCTTGCGTTATAAACCTTTTGGTGCCCTGACTCGTCCCTTGGGTTGTAAACCTTTTGGTGCCCTGAATGGTCCCTTGGGTTGTAAACCTTTTGGTGCCTTGAATCGTACCTTAGGTTGTAAACCTTTTGGTGCCTTGAATCGTACCTTAGGTTGTAAACCTTTTGGTGCCTTGAATCTTACCTTAGGTTGTAAACCTTTTGGTTCCTTGAATCGTACCTTAGGTTGTAAACCTTTTGGTGCCTTGACTCGTCCCTTGGGTTGTAAACCTTTTGGTGCGCTGACTCGTTGTAAACTCGTCCCTGGTAAGACGATGAAGGTTGAGACCACTCTTGTGACGTTTACCACACACAGAGATCAGTGCGACACAAGCAATGCTGATGTTTCTTTTTAAACACAATTTGCAATTGGGCTGACGAAACAAACATTTTCTTCATCGTATTTAAATAGAGAAAATTAGCAAAAAAGTTCCCTAAACATCAGCCCAATTCATTTTAGATTTTAATTTTCTTCTAAAAATATATGCTAAACTCATCTTACAAAAACGTGTTAAACATCCCCATAAAATATATTAACATGTAAGAGTTAACGTTCATAATCACTGATGTCTTTATTTTGTCTGAAGAGTCACATATCGAACAAGAATTTTCTGCTGACAAGTCGTGTACTGCGAGGTCTTCAAAAGCAGTTTCTGATGTCGCTTTCACACCATCACGACGTTAATGTACACCTCTTCACCATCCACTCGATCCAACGCTTCTTAAAATTTCCTTCACAAGAGTTGGTTAAAAACGTAACAAATTGATGAACTGTGTAATGTGTGTTTAATGTCAAGATTTTTTAAGTCACCAACGATTAACGTCATTATTTTTTCATTAAGGTGAAAGGAAAAATATGGAAAAAGTATTTCTTCAATTTTTTAAAATTTAGTTAAGATGGATTTTTAGTTCGTTACTCTCCAAATTCATATGCCTTCTTAGACAATTTAAATACGTGATAGGGGTAAGTAAAATAGTTTAAAAAATTAATTGTATGTAGGGTTAATAAATTTGAAACTGACGAAACAGTTGACAAAGACAATAACCATTTAATAAAATTTCATTCTTACCGTATCTTCCTACTGTCGTGCATCTCGAACTTTAAATACTTTTATCACTTGTTAGGTTATCACTTTTAAAGACCTTTTTTATGTGATAGTGATATTATTTTTTAAAGTGGTGTAGTTTTTTATAAGGATTTACATATTAATTCTAGCATGGATATTTATGGTGGTATTGATGTTCATACTGACCACACATACGTCGTCTACAATTTTATGGCATGTCACTGTTCATTATTTCCTATCTGCCTGTTACTGTCCAGTGTCTCCTATGTGCATGTAACTGTCCAGTGTCTCCTATGTGCATGTTATTGTCCAGTGGTTCCTATCAGCATGTTACTGTCCAGTGGTTCTTATCTGCATGTTACTATCCAGTGGTTCCTATCTGCATGTTACTGTCCAGTGTTTCCTATCTGCATGTTACTGTCCAGTGTCTCCTATCTGCATGTTACTGTCCAGTGTTTCCTATCTGCATGTTACTGTCCAGTAGTTCCTATCTGCATTTTACTGTCCAGTGTTTCCTATCTTCATGTTACTGTCCAGTGGTTCCTATCTGCATGTTAATGTCCAGTATTTCCTATCGGCATGTTACTGTCCAGTGTTTCCTATCTGCATGTTACTGTCCAGTGGTTCCTACCTGCATGTTACTATCCAGTGTTTCATATCTGCATGTTACTGTTCAGTGGTTCCTATCTGCATGTTACTGTCCAGTGTCTCCTATCTGCATGTTACTGTCCAGTGTTTCCTATCTGCATGTTACTGTCCAGTGGTTCCTATCTGCATGTTAATATCCAGTGTTTCCTATAGGCATGTTACTGTCCAGTGTTTCCTATCTGCATGTTACTGTCCAGTGGTTCCTATCTGCATGTTACTGTCCAGTGTTTCATATCTGCATGTTACTGTCCAGTGGTTCCTATCTGCATGTTACTGTCCAGTGTTTCCTATCTGCATGTTACTGTCCAGTGTTTCCTATCTGCATGTTACTGTCCAGTGGTTCCTATCTGCATGTTACTGTCCAGTGTTTCCTATCGGCATGTTACTGTCCAGTGTTTCCTATCTGCATGTTACTGTCCATGGTTCCTATCTGCATGTTACTGCCCAGTGGTTCCTATCTGCATGTTACTGTCCAGTGTTTCCTATCTGCATGTTACTGTCCAGTGTTTCCTATCTGCATGTTGTGCGATGACATGTTCAATAACAAGCAGCAATGGAGTGTTATTGATGTGTTATTGCGTTTGTTTTTGGCAAGAAATATTCCTGAAAAGATATTAGAGAATAACTTAACGCAATTGAGACGCTCTGTAACAATAGTACGCGCTACTGTGTTATTTTGTTCCGCCTTAAAGAACCTCTCGTGGAATTGTTCAGATTGTGGGCAGATGATGAGTATAAAACTGAGGTTGCATATGATTTTAACCTCTGAGTTGAGACAACTGAACACCAATTTTCACATTTGTGCGTGAGTGTGTGTGCGTGTGTGTGTGCGTGTGTGTGAGCGTGTGTGTTTGTGTATGTGTTTGTTTGTCAGTGCTTGTGAGGGAGGGGTATTGGAGCTACACACCGTAGTTGGCAGGTTTTACGAGATATGAAAGGTATCGATACTCCCACACACTGTGAGCTGTAATCCAAAAATGAGCTCGTAGTTATCGATACTCTCACGCAATGTGTGCGGTAATACCAATACGAAATCGTAGGTATCGATACTCGCATACACTGTGCGGTAATACCAATACGAAATCTTAAGTATCGATACTCTCACACACTGTGTACTGTAATCCCAACATTCGTAGGTATCGATACTCCCACACACTGTGTACTGTAATCCCAACATACGTAGGTATCGATACCCTCACACACTGTGTGCTGTAATCCCAACATTCGTAGGTATCGATACCCTCACACACTGTGTACTGTAATCTCAATACGCATAGGTATCGATACTCTCACCAATAGTGTACTGTAATCCCAGTACGAAATCGTCGGTGTCATATAACCTCGGTAACTCATGTTAACATCACATAAGTACGCCGTTGAACTTTACATCATCGATGTATATTACGAATTGACTCAGTTAAAACTACCAAACATTAAAAACATTTAGTAAACAATTATGTAAGATAACAATAGGCTATTAAAAATATCCCTGGGGCTATAATATATCTTTAGTTTTCGTTTATCATCTTACAGCTGCTTTATTAACAGCCGACCATTCGATAGGATATGTACCTAACTTAGTGTTGAACTATTCACTAAATATTCTTACCGCCAACCATTCGCTAAGATATCTACCTAATGTAGTGTTGAACTGCTCACTAAAAAAATTCTCACAAACTTCCGTCCGGTGGTCACCTAGCCAAGTTCTTCGAGACAGTCCAACAAACATGAGACTCAAGGTCATGTACAAGAGATGGTTCCCCTCCACATTGCTGTTCCTGGTGCTACTGGTCAGTATCGTCTACGTTATAGTTGACCATAACGCTGCCTGGAGACTGCATGTCCTTCAGAGGGCGGCTGACTCTGATCTTGTGGAAGATGGTGTCAGTTCCAGAACACTGGTGAGTCTCGAGACGACATGTGTGGGTCACAGCATTACATGGCATTCGTAGATTAATGCAACGTAATAGGATATACTATAGTACTATAGAATAGGCATTAGCGGCAATGTTCGCTGTTGCATTAGTTTAATAATGAAGCTTAAATTTATGGATTTCGTTGTACAATTTGTATGTGTATTTTGTACTTTAACGTAATAGGACGTTAATGACTGACATTACTGACTGAAATTTGTGACTGATATTTCTGACTAACATTACTGACTGACATTTCTGACTGACAATATTGACTGACATTTCTGACTGACATTATTGACTGACATTTCTGACTGACATTACTGACTGACATTTCTGACTGACATTACTGGCTGACATTACTGATTGACATTACTGACTGATATTTCTGACTGACATTACTGGCTGACATTACTGACAGACATTACTGACTGACATTACTGACTGACATTTCTGACTGACATTACTAACTACATGGATCATGCCGGATGGTGTTAAACCATCTTTGGAAGCAAACATTAAAAAATGATTTTTTAAAAAATCCGCATGAAATTAGTTTCTGTTGTGAAGACTTATGTCTTCATTCTTCACGTTGTTACGGGCAAATATCAAGTATATAGCTGCAGGTTGTCTGTCCTAAAAGAAATTGTCATGTATATTGCTGCAGGTTGTCTAGCAGTTGTAACCTCACAACACTGGATGTCTAAACGAATCTATCGTCTCTCCAGGAGGGCCCCTTGTTACCATGGCAACTGCACTCAGACGTGGCACTGGTTCCCTCTGTACCCGACCGCACAATGAGCCCCAACTACACAGACTGTCTGCCGCTACCAGAGTCTCCCAAACTCGGGGTCATAATCTGCCCCCACCCCATGGAGGACGACTATACGATATCGAGGGTTCTAAAAGTGAGTGACATGAGTGACAGACACTCAGAAGTACAACTGTCTTGTCAACTCAACGAGTCTGTTGTATGCGTGCACGGATATTCTATGTGTCTGTGTTCTCGGTATAAAGAGTTTTAAAAAAACGTTTTCTTTATACGATGATTAAAACAGTTTTTTTGTAATCGTAATAAAAAAATTAGTTTTAAAAAAGCAATATACAGGTACAGATATTGGGAAAATGTCTTTATCAGTACATATAAACAAAAACATTTGAAATTAAATGTACGTGATATATACTGTTTACACTACCATTAGAAACAAAGAAAAATGAAAAAAAAAGTATTGTTGGCTTATGTAAGTTTAATGTTGTACCTGATTTGGCGGAACTCTGGGAGATGATTTGGCCGTCCTATTTGTTTTGTCACAGTCCTTGGAGTCCTAACCAAATAATTCCTGCTACAGGTTATCTTTTGTGGCAGTGGTAACACCGCCTAGCTCCACATCTGATACGAAAGTGCCGACCCCACACAAGTGTGGAGATAAGGATATAACGGCTTTATGGTCCAGCTATGATTTATAGACCCATCCTAAAATGATATCCATAATGTCTCACCAGATTTGTTCTATTTGTTGTGTTTGTACGCCATATTATTCAATATCATCATGTTATTTATAAAATGTTTCTTCCATGTTCAGGCCAATAAACTTTGGGAACCAAACTTAATCTACGCCATGAATGACGTGCTAAAGGTATGTCACACTTTCCGAGATTGTACAAATTAATGTCTTAAGGCGTACAATAAACTAACTACTCAAGTTTAATGTCTTAGGGCGTACAATAAACTAACTACTCAAGTTTAATGTCTTAGGGCGTACAATAAACTAACTACTGAAGTTTAATGTCTTAGGGCGTACAATAAACTAACTGCTGAAGTTTAATGTCTTAGGGCGTACAATAAACTAACTACTGAAGTTTAATGTCTTAGGGCGTACAATAAACTAACTACTGAAGTTTAATGTCTTAGGGCGTACAATAAACTAACTACGGAAATTTAATGTCTTAGGGCGTACAATAAACTAACTACTGAAGTATAATGTCTTAGGGCGTACAATAAACTAACTACTGAAGTTCAATGTCTTAGGGCGTACAATAAACTAACTACTCAAGTTTAATGTCATAGGGCGTACAATAAACTAACTACTGAAGTTTAATGTCTTAGGGCGTACAATAAACTAACCACTGAAGTTCAATGTCTTAGGGCGTACAATAAACTAACTACTCAAGTTTAATGTCTTAGGGCGTACAATAAACTAACTACTGAAGTTTAATGTCTTAGGGCGTACCATAAACTAACTACTGAAGTTTAATGTCTTAGGGCGTACAATAAACTAACTACTGAAGTTTAATGTCTTAGGGCGTACAATAAACTAACTACTGAAGTTTAATGTCTTAGGGCGTACAATAAACTAACTACTGAAGTTTAATGTCAAAGGGCGTACAATAAACTAACTACTGAAGTTTAATGTCTTAGGGCGTACAATAAACTAACCACTGAAGTTCAATGTCTTAGGGCGTACAATAAACTAACTACTCAAGTTTAATGTCTTAGGGCGTACAATAAACTAACTACTGAAGTTTAATGTCTTAGGGCGTACCATAAACTAACTACTGAAGTTTAATGTCTTAGGGCGTACAATAAACTAACTACTGAAGTTCAATGTCTTAGGGCGTACAATAAACTAACTACTGAAGTTCAATGTCTTAGGGCGTACAATAAACTAACTACTGAAGTTTAATGTCTTAGGGCGTACAATAAACTAACTACTGAAGTTCAATGTCTTAGGGCGTACCATAAACTAACTACTGAAGTTTAATGTCTTAGGGCGTACAATAAACTAACTACTGAAGTTCAATGTCTTAGGGCGTACAATAAACTAACTACTGAAGTTCAATGTCTTAGGACGTACAATAAACTAACTACTGAAGTTTAATGTCTTAGGGCGTACAATAAACTAACTACTGAAGTTCAATGTCTTAGGGCGTACAATAAACTAACTACTGAAGTTCAATGTCTTAGGGCGTACAATAAACTAACTACTGAAGTTCAATGTCTTAGGGCGTACAATAAACTAACTACTGAAGTTCAATGTCTTAGGGCGTACAATAAACTAACTACTGAAGTTCAATGTCTTAGGGCGTACAATAAACTAACTACTGAAGTTCAATGTCTTAGGGCGTACAATAAACTAACTACTGAAGTTCAATGTCTTAGGGCGTACAATAAACTAACTACTGAAGTTCAATGTCTTAGGGCGTACAATAAACTAACTACTGAAGTTTAATGTCTTAGGGCGTACAATAAACTAACTACTGAAGTTCAATGTCTTAGGGCGTACAATAAACTAACTACTGAAGTTTAATGTCTTAGGGCGTACAATAAACTAACTACTGAAGTTCAATGTCTTAGGGCGTACAATAAACTAACTACTCAAGTTCAATGTCTTAGGGCGTACAATAAACTAACTACTGAAGTTCAATGTCTTAGGGCGTACAATAAACTAACTACTCAAGTTCGAGCTGCGGCTGAAAAGGCGAAATAAAAGTAATGTGAGTAAGTACATGGGAAAATGTTGACCTTGGTAGAAATTTTGGGAGGCGGATAAAGCCTAGAACCCAAACCTCTTGACGAGGTCGAAGTGGCAATTGGCAAGTGCGGTAAAACGTGCACGAGCGATGATAATCATGTCGTACAGCTGAACAAAAATGCCAAAGAGACTGAAGAAATCAAGACGATAAACCAACTGGGGAAGGAGGGAGTGAGTTGACCACGCACAGCGCCCCCACCAGGAGATTTTCACACCCATTTTCACACTGAACGACTTGCTAAAGGCACTCGATAATTGTAAACGGGCGAAATTACCAAGTCCGGACAAAGTTCATAACTAAATGCTCAAATATCTGACCAAGACAGGCGAGATAAAGTTGTTGGACTTTACCAATAAAACATGCACAGCAGACACGCTGCAGCAGAAGTGGAAGAAAGCCACAATGATCCCTATTGTCAAATGTGGTAAACCGGCGAACACACGCTAGCTACCGACCAAGTTCTCTTCCATCTTAATTGGGGGAAGATAACTGAGCGCATGGTGAACGCAACACTCTACATGTTTCTAAAAAGAAATAAGAGCATTCCTGTAACGCAGAAAAGGTTCTGTAAGGGATGCCAACCGATGGACCGAGTTATTCGTCTCGTACAGTCAATCACCTAAGAACTTCAGATGTGAAACCATGCGGGGCAGGCCTTTGCGTCGAGGGCTAATGTAAAAATTATAGCATTTAGGTGTCAGTGCCTTTATGTATCGATGGATTTCATCGTTTTTAACGCTTAGATGATATAAATCCTCATGTGTGAAGAAGTATCCAGCGAGAGAAGACTAAGGACTCACTCCCGCCATAACCTGCGCACTGTTCGTAGCCTACGCCATTTTGGAGACGACCTGGTTATTTGGCGTTCAGGGAAAGGCGTTGTGACATTAGAAAACAGACTGCAAAGTAGTTTGACTCGCATAGAGCGCGCCAACTGATTGCGCCTAGCGGTCAATATGTGAAAAATCTCTTTTTTTCTGATTGGAACGAATGCTCTAAACTCCAAAGCATAAGATGGTGCTTAACTTACCATCAGTGGAAAGAGACTGCATTGAGACAAGACGCCAACTTACTTCCTGGGAGTAAAGCTGGGCCAAAAAGTCCATCTGCAAAATCATGTAAATGAATTGAAACCAGACGCCAACCTACTTCCTGGGAGTACAGCTGGGCCAGAAAGTCAAACTGCACTATCATGTATATGAATTGAGAAAAGACGCCAAATTACTTCCTGGGAGTACAGCTGGGCCAGAAAGTCAAACTGCACTATCATGTACATGAATTGAGACAAGACGCCAACTTACTTCCTGGGAGTACAGCTGGGCCAGAAAGTCAAACTGCACTATCATGCACATGAATTGTGTGCTACAGCTACATACTTTTTCACTCAATTTGAAATTATGTTTATACGGGTGTATTCATCACTGGGTACTTCAAGTTGACGATATGTGTGTAAGGGTCATGTATTCATCGTTTACTACTTCCCTCTCTAGATCGTGTCCCCATGTTTTCCCTTTCCCTGTTTAGCTATAGTCGAAGGGTTACAATTCCAGGACATGCTCTGCAATGATTCTTGGTGATGCAATTTTATTAATGCACAATACATTTCGAGTACCTGAGTATATCGCAATTGCTTGTTGACTTGGTCCCTCTTTCTGTTTAGTATTATGATTATGTTTAACACTCCTCCTGACAGTATAACATTTTAATTATTTACAAGAAAGTTGTTTAAATACACATAAGAAACAGTTAGTTTCCAATAAAAACATAATTTGAAATATGATTACAGAATATTTATAATGCAACCGATTATTACAAATCACAATTAAATATCCCTTTAGAGCTATATGTCGTTACCAGCATGACTAAGTTGAAAACAACTCAAACGTTATATATTGCTCCGTTTTTTAAAATCCTTTATATTAACTTGTGGTGTCTGTTTGAGCCCTTGCTTGATTGTTTGCCGAAAAAACTTTGGATCGATTTTTAACCCACTTCCTTGTAAGCTAGCGAGCTGAAATTTCGTAGACAATTTTGTGCCGATGATAAAAATGAAGTATCAAAATTTCAGATCTATCGCATGTACTGTAATTAAATTATTGAAATTTTAGATTTTTAAAATTTATCTCTATGTATCATGTTAATTTTTGAGACAGATTGTCGCGGTGAGAATTATATTGAACGACCTTTTTAATTTGTTCCTGTTGCGCGATTCGGTACGTATTATATTGACAATACTTTTTAAAAATATATTCCCGATCGGTGCGCATTATATTAAATATGTTTTACGAGACAACTAAAATTTTGTATGTTTGGATTGTCTTTCGCTGCGTATTATAATGAAAATTCTTTTAATATGTCTCCTATATAAAGGATTTATAGTCAAAAACTTGTTTTTTACGGGTTTTTAAAAAAATTATACCTATTATCTGGGGGACGTCAATTATTTTTAGGCTTTTAAAATTTTTATTAAGTTTATGTATGGGAAATTCATATGTAAATCAATAAAAACAGTTTAAAATATCTTAACTTTGTTGACATGTCTATTTACGTGATTTACCTCATAACAATGCAAAACGAAAAAGGCGATTTTAGACATGATTAGTTGTTTGATAAAATGACGCATCAAAACATGACGTCTCGTATGTTTGTAGCAAGACGACAGCCTGATGTTGTTTGATGTCGGCTGCAACATCGGTGAGTACACCCTGTGGGCGGTGGCGTTAGGCCGGACAGTGGTCTGCGTCGAGATGCTGATGGTCAACGTAGTTCGCGTGCAGATGGCGCTGAAGCTTAGCGGGCTGAGTAATCAAGTGACCATTGTTAACAACGGCCTCTACAGTGACCACAGGTCTTTAGAGACCACTTTCATAAGGTAACGTTTCACTTTTTACAAACAACAGGATGAAATGAAGTCTAACATGGGAAAATATTTTTTTAAAATGTAAAACTACTATTATGACCGATTTTTAACTATTATATAAAACCACAAAATAAAGCATAGAAATAATTTGCGTATTGGAGCCTCCGTACCCTTCAAGGTGCGTGGCTGCGCGGCTGCGCAGATTTCTACCCGACACGGCGAAGCAGTTTAGAATTACCACGCAGCAAATTTGGTTAAATATTGCAACAATAATCAATGCTGTGCAAATTTGCACACGAGTTGTTTTTTTTTACTTTGCATACAGGTCAACAAAGTTTAGAGGGAACATTGATAGGTGCATCTCTTAGAACTACATCATTTTTTTTTGATGCACGTAATCAAACCGAACGCCTTCAAACTTTCTTTTAATGATCTTTTAATGGAATGGGCTTTAAAAAAATAGACTTTACTAGAGTGTGTTTTGCCATGCAAAATTTTAAAAACTCTTCTTATTTGAATGCAGTAATTCAAGAGAACTGATTTTAGTGGTGGCTATGCTGACCATGATCAGGCGACCTTAGGTCAATACAATAAATGAACTGATAAGTAAGGTAAATGCATAAAATAAAAACAGGGTATTAGTAGGCCTGACAGGACGTAACACAACAGCGAACGTTTCGGCAAAGAGCCTTCTTCAACGGACAAATAGTACACAAATGAAACGAATAAAACGAAATAATAGAACAAAAACACTTAGCTGCGGTGAAATCCAAGTAGTCAAGTAGAGATAAAGCAAGGAGAGAAAAGTAAGAGCTTAAATAGGAAAGGAAAGGGTGGGTGTGGCCAATCAAGCAGCTTGTCAGTGCGAACACAACGTTGATCCCATGTGGTGTAAGAGTCCCATATTCATGGATTAGTCTATTCTCCAGACTGACCCGGCCGGGTGTGTTTGTACAAGAAACCAAGGCGGTGACAGACATGTCATCGACGCCCATGTGGTCCCGTCCATTGAAGTGTCGGGAGACAGGACACTGTTTGTCTTGTTTAATGGCACGTACATGTTCCGCGATACGGCAAGAGAGTAACCTCCCCGTTTCACCAATGTACTTCAAAGGACAGCGCTTACACACAATGGTGTAGACCACATTGCGGCTAGTACAAAGATAGCCATTCCTAATCTTGAATATCCCCTTAGGGAAGACAATCTGGTCCGTCTGGGTAACAAAGGGACATGTCTTGCAGCGATTACGACCACATGGCTTAGTGCCCAGATGGGAGGACGGAATAAGCAGACGGCTACGAACCAAAAGGTCTCGCAGATTTTTATCCCTCCTGAATACAATGAGGGGTGGGGTGGAAAATATGTTGTTTGTCTCAGGGTCCGCGAGGAGGATGGTGCGGTTTTTCACAAATATTTCCTTTGCTCTGATGTTGTTAAGTAAGGGAGGCCACCTTTGTGGTTGAACTACGTCTGCAGTTTTTGCAGTTGTGTCTCATTTCAACCAATTGCCAAATGAAATACTCGTAAAGTTTGTGAATGGTAAAAACATAAATTTTTATATTAAAGAGCAATCCAACTTTCCCAACACGTCTTGAATTACTACAAGTTATCCATCAAGGTTCTCAATAAACGCTTTTAGTAAAGTGGCAAACCAGACAGGAATCTGTGTGCATGCTGTATAACAAATTGTTCCGATAAAAAAGAAGTTCCATAATTTTAATTCGATCTCTTTAAGGTACAATGAAGATTCGTGAACTATTTTGTAATTAAATTTTTTCTTAACTTCACTCTACACTAGAAATGTATGATGAATACTTTAAGATGGAGAGTAGACGAGGTTTAATGATTTAACTAATGGTGTTATTCTTGTCAGTTTTGAATATTCTCCAGTAAGGAATCTGGCAGCTCTTTTTTGAATTTGTTCTAGTTTATCAATGCTTTCTTTGGTCGATGGGTCCCATACAGAAGATGCATATTCTAGTACAGGTCTCACCAAAGTGAGGTAGCATTTTAGTTTTATATCTCTATTACATTTGTTAAAGTTCCTTTTTATAAAGCCTAAGGTTTTATTTGATTTTTTAATAACTTCATTGACATGGGGATTCCATGATAGTTTTTCATTTATTAAGACTCCTAAGTATTTTGCATCTTTAGTTTGGGTCAGTTCTTTTCCATGAATGTAATATTTTGAATTTGTTTGTTTCTTTTTCTTTGTTACTCTTAACAGTTGACACTTTTCTGGGTGGAAAGACATACTCCAGTTAGTTTCCCATTTTATCAATTCATCTAAGTCTTTTTGTAAAATTTTGCTATCTTGTTCTGATTTAATTGTTCTATAGATTATACAATCATCAGCAAATAACCTAACCTTTGTACCTGCTGAGATGTTGTTGGGTAAATCATTTATATAAATCAAAAAGAGTAAGGGACCTAGCACAGTTCCTTGTGGAACTCCTGAGTTAACCTTTATTGGTGCAGATTTAGATCCATTAATTATTACAGTTTGCTCCCTGCCCAAAAGGAAGTCTTGGATCCAGTGATGTAAGGGACCTGAGATTCCAAAGTAGTTAAGTTTTTTAAGTAAACTAAGGTGGTGAACTTTGTCAAATGCTTTTGAGAAGTCAAGTAATATTGTGTCTATTTGATCATTATTGTCTAAGCCTTTAGATAATTCATCTATTAAACCTATTAATTGTGTTTCACATGATCTGTTTTTTCTAAAGCCGTGTTGATGTGGGCATAGGGCATTATATTTGTCTAGGTGGCTAATTATTTTACTATATATTATGTGTTCTAGCAATTTACAGGTGATACTAGTAAGTGATACAGGTCTGTAATTACCAGGGTCTGATTTATCACCTTTCTTAAAGAATGGAGTTACTTTAGCTAATTTCCAATCCTGGGGCACTTTACCCTGGTTTAGAGAGGCTTGAAAAAGAACTACAAGGATTGGGGACAGTTCATTACTTAGTTCTTTTAATAACCTTGCAGGCAATTCATCTGGGCCAGTGGCTTTGTTTATTTTTAAGTTTTTTAGGAGTGAATGTATACCTGTCTCGTCTACAGTTATGTTGTCTATTTCTTCCATTTTATTTAAATTTATTAAAACTTCCTTGTCGCCTGAGGCAGAGAATGATGATGCAAAGTATGTGTTAAGGATATTAGCTTTAGTCTCATTATCATTATAGGTTTTATCATTTGAGCCTTTTAGTGTGGCTGTTCCTGTAGGTTCCATTTGTGGAGAGTAGACGACAATTTTTTTAACTGAGCCATCATTAAAACCTTATCAATATTTGAGCTACAGTGAAAACCGATTAACACGACCTTAGGGGGACTGATTTTTGTTTCGTGCTTAAAGATTTTCATGCTCAAGGGTATTATAAATGCTATACAAGGTATATTAGTACTTCGTGTTAACAGATATTTCTTCTTGTTTTCGGATTAGGCGTATTTCACTGAATAAGGGTAATAAATGTCACTCAAACATACACCTGCTATATAAGACCTACCCTAGAATATGGATCCACAGTGTGGAGCACAGCAGCCAAATCCAACCTCCAAAAAATAGACAAAGTTCAAAACCTAGGGCTTCGAATAATTACAGGAGCAATGAAAACTACCCCAATCAGAGCAATGGAGGACCTAGCTACCCTAAGCACTATGGAAGTTAGACGAGAAACCAAAACCTTAACACAGTTCACCAAATTAGAGGCATCAGTACATCACCCTCTAAAACCCAAGCTGCAAAAATCCTACTCAACTAAAAGACTCCAAAGAACAAACTTTATACAAGAAGCCAAACATCTAAAATCCAAACATAAAATTGATAACATTGTGATTGAAGCGACACATCCCCACAGCCACTTCCCACCCTGGGACCCAAGTCCACCTCTAATAATCAGAGACAACTTAATCAGCATAGGAAAAAAATCTGACTACACAACTGGCATACTAAGAGTAACAGTAAATAACATCATCAAAGAACAATATCCAAAAAATTCCTGGACAAGAGTCTACACCGATGGCTCCTCAGAAAAAGCCACAAAAAATGGAGGAGCCGGCATTCTTATAGAGTGGCCTAACGGAGAACACCTTGAAAAAGCAACTGCCATAGGAAGTCTCTCAGATAGCACTAGAGCTGAAAGGAAAGCACTAGAGCTTGCCGCAAAAATTCTAACAAGTGACCCCCACTCTAAAAACAGCCAGATTGTCATCCTCACTGATGCTAAGACAGTGCTTCAGTCTCTCAAAAACCCAAACACTTTGATCAATCAGACACTCAGTACAGAACTATTGAAACTGAGCAAAATAACAAAATAACTTATTGTCCAATGGATCCCTGGACATGTGGAACTTGAAGGAAATGACACTGCTGACTCCTTGGCAAAAACTGGAGGCAGTCAAAACCAGGCAGAGCCATCTCTACACCACGAAGAAATCAAGGCAATGCTCAAAAGAAGTGAATCTGAAAGATGGTCCGAGCTCAAAGAAAACCACCCAAAAAGTGATGCATACTTCAAACTCCCCCGCAAATCACAAAACATCATTTTCAGGCTAAGGACGGGCCACAACAAACTAAGGCAACACATGTTCCGCAAATTTAGAATTGGAGAAAGCGAAATGTGCCCCTGCGGGAAAGCTGCGGAAAGTGCGGAACATGTTCTCCAAAAACTGCCCTCTGTACCACCATACCCGGACAGACATATGGCCCCAGGAAGCTACTCTCGATGACAAACTCTATGGTGGACTGGAACAACTGACAACCACAGCGCAGTTCATCACAAATATAGGACTTGCTGTCTAAATCCTCTATCAAAAGATTTTGAGAACGAAGAAGAAGAAGAAGAAGATTTTTATGTATTTCGCACCTTACTGCCCTAATTTTTTATAAATTAAATTATTTGTTTGATCCTCATAAGAGAACATTAATCATCATCATCAGTCCCGTGACCGTTGCGGTCGTTGGTGGGAGCGCATGGACACATCAACATATAACGATCTCCACATTTGCCTATTTTGAGCGGCGGCCAATAATTCATGCAATTTCATCCCTGTCCATTCCTTTATGTTGTCCAGGCAGCTTTTCCGTTGTCGACCTCTTTGCCGGCCCATATCTACAGTGCCTAGAAGGATAATTTTTTTCAGGGTATTATGTCGCAGTACATGACCGAACCATACCATCTTACGTCTCTTAATTGTTGTTATAATGGTTTCTTGATGACCCGCAATAGAGTTTATTCTGCCCCAGAGATATTCATTGGCCTTGTACTCTAAATATGAGAACTGTAGAATTTTCCTCATGCATTTGTTTTAAAATGCCTGCAGCTTGCCTTCGGTGGCTGCCATTAGTGTCCAGGTCTCACATCCGTAAAGGACAATGGTTTTAACGAGAACTCTGTAGAGCCTGAGCTTTGTTGACAGGCTAATGTGTTTGCTGTCCCATATTTTGCTTAACTTCGTCATTGCAGCCATTGTCGACCCAATTCTAGCTCGAATTTCAGCTTCACAGAGAACATCCCCAATAATCTAAACTCTAGTTTTTAATGTATATTTAAGTAAGCGGAAAAAATTTCCCAATTAATGTTAGACAGCTCGATATGTTGAATGGATAATGGCTCATCACATTTTGTTGAAAATTTATTGATTTGAAAAAAATGGATTCAAGATTCTATAAATATGACTGAATTAAATGGTGCAACTTTCTAAAAAAGAGATTAAAACACGAGGTTCAATGTCCTTTGTCTTACTGAGTGTTAGATGGTAAGAGATTTATTTCTAGTTACTAAAATAAAACCTTTCACTCGTTTCAGAAAAAGCTTAGGCACTAGCCGTCTGAACATATCAAAGCCGTTCGGCCTTGACCGACTTGATTCATCCAGGAAGGTCGTGGTGAAGACCATCTGTATAGACGACCTGACGCCTCTGATGAGAGGGAAGAACGTCTACCTGAAGATGGACATTGAGAACACGGAGCAGCACGCTCTCGAGTGCGCCCACAAGTTCTTTCACGAGGTCAACGTCAGTGTCGTCCAGATGGAGTGGCATAGGCGGATCCCCGAGGAGAGTGTGCCCATCCTGAACTTTATGGCCGCCCATGGTTACGTGGCCTCATTGGTAGGCAAGGAATACTCCCCAGTGGATCTTACCAAGTTAGGACGGAATATTGATGTGTTCTTTCTCAAGAAAATTGTCTATAAAATCAAAGACTAGCTAATGGAAATTAATATAACTAACTAAATTTTAAATATACTTCCCTTTAAATTCATAGGCATATTTGAACAAAAACAAAAAGAAAGCAACAACTGCAGCATAAGATAGTTGTTGATTTCTCACGGTTATAAAAGAACTTTGCTTTTTATACAATTTAACGTTATAGAACATTATAAAAGAAAACAAATAGAAGTGTTATATTTTAATAAGGTTCTAGATTATTCAAGGGATTATTGTGTAAAATTACTTTGGTTAAAAGAATCTTGGATGCACACACCAGAACCAGGAAAAAAAACACCTTGAATCAGATAATTTATTGCAAAAGAAAGTATTTATAATAGGATATGATTACATCATTTGTAAGTTTGGATGTTTGTTCCAATGAATTATGTTCGAGTATGTTGAGTTGTGCGTGTTTAGCAAACATTTTTTAAAACGATGGTAACAACTAAAATAAATAAAAATACAATTCTAAATTCTTCATAGAACTTGTTTCCACCTCATGGAGGAACGAGATTCAGAGAATAATTCAATAAGTAGTTGGTCTCGTATTTTTACATACTAAGTTTGATTCAAATGCATAATTAGAATCGAAATCGTTAACAGTTTTAAAATAAATTCTTTACGTTTTTAAAAGGCATTGCACAAACTTATATACGTGACACTTAAAATTATTCTCATCACAATCTGATGATATACTTGACACGTAAAAGTATTCTCATAACAGTCTGATATACGTTACACGTAAAAGTATTCTCATCACAAACTTACACCCCACTATCATCCAACATTGACACCATTTGACAAAACCTTTACAACATCAATCAACAAACAACGATTATTATTTTATCGCGCTTCTAAACACTTCAATTGTGCCAACCATGCTGGAATTGTAGACTGTTGCTGGTATTGAAAGGGTTTATTTGGAGTAGAAAATAATGCAGTTGTGTACGTCTATTCCGAATGGCATGAACGAGACTCACAATTTTACAAAGCTTTAAGGTTTTTTCCTGCGTTACACCATTTAATTGCACATCCCTACAATTTCTGTTCACTTTCTTAACATCGATTTTTTTATATATGCATACGATTTCCTTTAAATTTTTTCATGTCTACAAAAATAAAAGGAATTTATCCACATCATTAATCCAACTCCTGACAAGTACTGACTAGTTGTAATGTCTTTTTAAGATGGTTATTTGCAATATTTGTTGATTAATTTCATAACTCTCTTCAAACGTTACTTTCAAAATTAATTAAAACAACATTTCTTTTAACGATAAACGTAGCTTATGTGTACCGTACTTTCATTTATGTGTTTATTACGATATGATTTTTTTGAATGCATTGATACTTATATGCATGTTATTATTTTTATGTTTCTTATCTGGTTACAGCGATATATAAATTAACAATTTATTATTATTATTAATTATTATAACCACTCAAAATTATCACAGAAATACTATTTAACTTAATTTATTTTATTCATAAAGTATACACGTGTAGAAAATAGCCTGTTTTGTTTTCTTATCAGTATTTGAATATGTTTGAATTATGTGAACAAGAAATAAAAACGTTGGCGATTGAGTGTAAGAACGAATTAAAATCTTTGTATAAGTTTGGACGTGGCACTCGAGTTGTGTTGACAACCTGTAGAAGTTTGCCTATAGTTTGAGTAGCTTTACTTTGCCTATAGTTTGAGTAGCTTTACTTTGCCTATAGTTTGAGTAGCTTTACTTTGCCTATAGTTTGAGTAGCTTTACTTTGCCTATAGTTTGAGTAGCTTTACTTTGCCTATAGTTTGAGTAGCTTTACTTTGCCTATAGTTTGAGTAGCTTTACTTTGCCTATAGTTTGAGTAGCTTTACTTTGCCTATAGTTTGAGTAGCTTTACTTTGCCTATAGTTTGAGTAGCTTTACTTTGCCTATAGTTTGAGTAGCTTTACTTTGCCTATAGTTTGAGTAGCTTTACTTTGCCTATAGTTTGAGTAGCTTTACTTTGCGCTTACCATTTTATTTTTTCTTGAGGAAATTTCAGCTTAAAAATGTTCATTGTATTCATGACGTCACTGATGTCTAGTAAAATGGCGGCTAAGAGGATCTTATGAAGATTTAAACCAATCTTTATGCGCCTCCCTAGCCCCTCATTTGTTTATGTCCACTTTTTAAAATGGTGCCCACCTACTCGAGTGACTAGAAACAGTTTTTATGCTAGCAGCTAACGTGTCTGAGTGAGTTCTTAATTTAAACAAAATAGTTTGAGTAAAACTTCAATCCGATAATGAGGCACTTCTTGAACTTGAGTCTAATCACGTGCCACGTATTGAATTTGAAAACAAAGCAGATCCGACACATTTTCGGAAGTCAATTGCTGCAAAGGATTTTAACATTGCACACGAGGAGGCCATCTAAACTTTGTTCTCTTCTGCAACAACGTACCATTGTGAACAAGGACTTTTCACTCTAGTGAATACATTAACAAAGCTGAGAAATCAATTGGACCCTAGAGACAGCATCCATTTTGCCATCAAAGGCAACAAAGGCCCCAATTTCTATATAATTGTGTAAAAAAATGAAGCAACATCTTCTCTCACAGAACTGAACAGTTAAGAGATTTAACGAAGAAATCGCTGTGTTTTATAATAATAACTAATTGATGATCTTAATGTATTAAGTTTATAACTTAGCATTCCTTACATTAGTGAAAATGAAATGGACGGTATTCTCCTTATTGACCACTAGGCGCCATCGGTTGCCGTTACCTTCGATGCGAGTCGAATCGTTCTGAAAACGGTTCTGCAGTGTAGCAACGTCTTTTCCTTCACAAACAATTAAATAAAAAACGAGGCATAAATTAAGTCAATAAAATGCAGGCAATAAAACGCCCGTAAAGTCATCGTCACTCGTTCGCCTTACTGAAGGCTGCAAGGGAAAAGAAACGCGCCATCACGGCTGTTAAATCTTTGCTGTCTCGGCCAGGGGTCACACAACTGCCTGCGGACCGGATCTTAAAGATGACTTTTAGAGAAAAACATTTGCTGGTGTAATCTTCATGGAATTGTGTATGATGGAAGCAGCTAATGACAGGGGTCCTAAGAAAGTGGATTAGTTTGGAAGTATCAGCCTTTCTGAAAGTTCAGTTGTGCGTAGAACACAAGAACTCGACGAGAAAATCGCGTTACAGATACGCAATAAAGCTTGGACGTTGCGATATTCTCTGGTGTTTTGACTGCCTAAAAGGTTTATTTTTGTCTTACCATCATAAACTACACAAAAAGTTTTGCTCAGCTACTTGACAGTACATCCAGCCTGAATCTGGCGGATTGAAATATGTTAGTGGGCAAGTAAAGTAATTTTCAACAATAAATGCGCTTGAAATTTTAATTGAAGTTGATATACATGTATTACATTTTCTTTAAAATGGCAATACCGTAGTCAAGCAATAGTTTTTTTTAATTTGCATTAGCAACTCTTAAAAGCGATACTGATTTTTTTCTATTTAAAATTTATTATGCGGTATTGTGTGTTGACGACTTGTAGAACATTCAAACCTTAACGTCTTTTATAATATATTATAATCAGTACAGGAGGGAGGGGCGTCAAGCAGATACCTTTATTCGTGACCGTCTAAACTCGGTGAAATATTAGCTTCTTTTTTTATTTATTTGAGGAAGGTGACTTATTTTTGGTGTTAAAGACTATGGATGAGAAAACAAATGATGATTTTTAGGAAAGTCGGAGAGCTGCAGCTAACAAGTTATGATAATGAGTTCGCGGGATGACAGGGGTGTGGTCTCTGAAATTGATACACAAAGATAATCGAAAACAATCTTCAGACGTGGGGATAAAAACACTTTTCTTAGTCCACATGCAAGAGCAAATACATACAAATTCTCTTTTCTTCCCATCCGGAATTCGAACTTGGAATGGGCTGCCTGAGGAACCAGGAAAATCAATAGTTTATCAACATTCCCAATTGTAATAAAAATGCAAGACTAGACATAAACCATGGATATGCGTCATACGCAATAATCTTCTGTATAGAAGGAGCGTCTGTAACAAATAAGATAAGATATTATTATATAAGATAAGATAAGATAAAGGATGTGGGCATGGTCGATGCCGCAAAGGGGTTAAGATCTGTGCCATCATTTCTTTAAAAGCGCTCAAGGGGAACTAACTGCTCCTCCCCAATCTGTAATTCCTATTCCCTCCCATACTATTATATTTGTTGTCATGTCGAGGTCAAGACGGGGTTTAACTATCTTTTTTCAATTGCAACAAACAAAAATATTGGAAATTCAGACAGTATTCCAAGCAATGTTTCCTCTAAGATTTATTGGTCCGTGTGGAAAATAAAAAACAACAACTCGTGGGCAAATTTGCACCGTATCCATTTTTTGTGCCAAATTTTACACTGACGTATATTATATTATTCTTTTTAAAATTCGCTGCAGGGCATTCTAAACACACATTCAATCACGCTGACTCACACATGATTTTGTTGCACTATCAACTTGATCGATTATTTTTTCCATTATCGACACACTTCAACGGGCTTGCATCAAGATACTTCTCACGACAATGGCCTTTGGCCCTCCTGTTCTGGGCGGTGTCGCAAAATAGATCCCAAACACACAGTCTCCCTAACCCCGCTGGATATTTTTTTTTACTTCATACTACAATAACCTTTTCTGAAGCTGTAAAATAAAGTCTCCCCCAAAATTAAATTCGGCACGCCCCTGATACTATCAATAAATAACACAGTTATCACTCAAAATAGTAACAACTGCTTGTACTTTTAAACCAATGATTGGTACATGTACTTTTACTTTTAAAATACAAACATGTAGGAAACCATTCGCGGAAGTGCGTTATTTGTTTTCGTAATTTTCATGGCAAACGGATAAAGAAAATAATATTTAAAAGCTTACATTAGAAAAAACGATATTAAGGGCCCCGGCTCTAAAATGAGTGAATTTAATAAAAAAAATGTATTGCCATTGAACTCAACAACTTATCAAAATATCAAGGCAATCGTTCCACTAAAATAAAAATATAAACCTTATTTTTTATTAAAGAACAAAAAGGCCATGACTTCCCAAACGGTGTAAGATACAATAGCTCTATATTGCAATCAGGATAATGATGGATATGTGTGCTAATATTTGTCAAGTTCCTGTAAAAACAAATTCGGATAAATTTATTAAAATAAAATGAAATTTAAAATAAATGCCATAGGAAATAAAAATGAATGAACATTAATAATTTAATTTCCCATATTATTTTTATTATGGGCGTATTTATGTATCAAGTTTGGTCAAGATCCAACCATTCACCCATTAATGTAGCTCATTTAAGGGGAAAAAACATTTTGACCCCCCCACCCCCACCCCCTATGAGTTTTATTTACAACAACAACAAAAAGTAGAACTCTATACCGCCGCCTGTGAAATACCTGAACTGTAGTGTAACGCGTTTATAAATTCCATTGTATATGCCCTACACGAATACACCCCAGCCGAAAGCGTGGGCTTTATTTCATAGTAAATAAATTAAATCAATTTCATTAATTGTGTTATATCCTCAAACTTTTTGTCTGGTGCTAGTCAGCACCAGATGTAGTTAGGACTATGTTTTAAGTTCCTTTCATGCTCAATAGTATTATACCCTTTCGAGACCTCGTTCTGAATGCTTGGTCATTGGAAAGAGAAAATATGTAAAGGCGTAGCCAACAGAAAATTTTCCATTTTTTAAAATTTTCTAAACCAGGGGTGGGCAAACTACGGCCCGCGGGTCGCATACGGCCCGTCAGAGTATATTATGCAACCCTTTAGGCATGTACATGATGTGATCTTAGGGGCCGTCCATAAATGACGTCACGCTATTTTGGCCGATTTTCACCCCTCCCCCCCCCCTCGTCGCGCGTAGTCACAAAAAGTTGGACCCCCCCCTCCAAAAATACGTCACAAAGCTTTGTCCCCCCCCCCAAACAAAAAAAGACAAAAAAAAACAAAAAAAAACCCACCTTATTTTCTATCCACTAGATACATTAAAATACGTCATGTGTACCGTAATTTGTACGTGTACGCTTCGAACATATGCCCACTATTGAACCGGTTCCTTCCAGAAAATGCATCTTTTAAATTTGACTACTATGTATTTTTCTTACCTACGTACTATACGAAGACACCTAAATCCACCCTACTTTCATTTATATTGACACGAGTGACAATAATCTTAATCAACATGACTTCACTGCATCAAGTATCCTTTCTGTGATATTTAAAATTAATGCCTTAAAAACTGGGCTAAAAAGCAAAGTTGTTTTGTGTAAGGTGACCAGACGTCCCGAATTAGGCGGGACAGTCCTGATTTCAGACCTCATGTCCCGCTGACCCTCGCTTGTCCAGGCGGGACGCCCGTTTGTCTCGCTTTTTTCAATACTTTAAATACATTTAGTTTTATTTTGAGTACGAATGACTTAATATTTTCTTAAATTTAATTAAATATTCAAAAACGGTGATATTTTTTAAAAATTTAAATTGCTTTATTATTAGCTAAGACAGTTGGTGCGTCGATTTCTGTGGTTATTTACATTTTACTCCTTGATACGACCTTCCCGTGACTTTTCGGTAATCCTGACGCGTAAGGTGACCAGACGTCCCGATTTCAGACTTCATGTCCCGCTCAAGTGACCAGACGTCCCGATTTTTTGCTACAGAAACCTGGGACCCTCCCCCGTCCAAGGGGCCCCGTCCCGCTTTGCCCCCCGGAAAATCTGGTCACCTCAATTTGTACTACTCTCGAATTGCGATGCCAAGAATTTGATGCATTCAATAAAGTTAATGAATACTATTATCTAGAAAGGCCAGGGGCGTTAGACCCAAAATCAATTGAACAATTATATCAAGCTTAAAACTTTTATAATTGTATCATATAATCCCCCCCCCAAAAAAAATAATAAAAAAATAAAAAAATTAATACATAAATAAAAAATAAAAATTGATATTCCGTGTCGTTTTGACTTAAAATATCTAGACATAATCATTTTTTAGACACTTATCATGCTTGTAAAACTCACCTGGGGGGGAGGGGGGGCTAACGACGCTCCCACAAATCCCCGCCCGAGTCATGTGGGCAGGACCTTGAGTCTGTGGGGGGGGGGAGACGGGACGCACGCATAAACTTGTATTTTGGGGTAACGGGCAAAAAAGTTCGGCGACTCCTACCGTAAGAAAACCAAACGGAGCTGCGGCTACATCACAAATGCTTTGATGTCAACATCAAACGACGCTTTTATACGTTCTCTTAGGAGTTCTCAAACTTAAGGATTATAATTAGCTTTAATTTTCATTTCTTGATTACTTACGCCAACCGGCGTTTGATGGCCTTCAGATATTGCATTTCTTTGGCACTCTGAGAAGCACTGATGGTTTTAATTTTTAAAAAAAGGCATTAAATAAATTGTAAGCGACCAAATATTACAGTGGAAGTTTTATTTAAAGTTACCCTTTTCATGTGACGTCACATTTCTTCAACCCCCTCCCTCCCCCTCGTCACGCATCGTCACAAAAGTGTGAACCCCCTCCCCCCTAGGTGCGTGACGTCATTTATGGACGGCCCCTTATGTCGATGTAAATGTTTTTTTTTAAATTTTCGCTATATTTTTAAAATTTTATTCCGAGTATTTTATTCGAATCTAGGGATATTAAATCGGTTTTATGGCTCCAAAATTGATTATTGATCATTATTCATTATTTATTTACATCCTTGTTCGAATCTGAATTTCAGCTCAACCGGATGTGGCTTATGTTTACGATTTACACATTGGCGGAGTTGCAAAAATTGTAATTTAAAAGTGAATAGACGTTGGTTTAACA
Source organism: Ampullaceana balthica (assembly GCA_944989445.1). Classification (NCBI taxonomy): domain Eukaryota; kingdom Metazoa; phylum Mollusca; class Gastropoda; family Lymnaeidae; genus Ampullaceana; species Ampullaceana balthica. The sequence continues at coordinate 58,563 of CALYLW010000485.1, read as the reverse complement.
ATAAGTTCTGCCAAAAATGAAAGATTGAGTACCAATGTCGTTTTTTAAATGACAAATGGAAAGCTAAATACTGCTTCACGAGCGTTGACAGCAAAGCAGTCTGCTTGCTGTGCCTTGAGTGTATGAGCGTCTTTAAGGAGTACAACTTAAAAAGCCACCACTAAACAAAACGTTTGGATTTTGGGCATAATTTAACGAACGAAGAGAGAAAAAGGAATAGCCAGGAGTTTGTTAATAATTTAAAGAAGCAGCAAACTTTTTCACCAAACTGTCTTTAATACAAGATGCTGCAACCGAAGCCAATTTGGTGCTGTCCCATAAGATTGTTAGACGGAACAAGTGTTTTTTTGACAGCGATTTCATCAAGGAATGTTTGTCAGATGCAGCAAGCATTATGTGTCCAGAACAGAAAGCAACATTTTATAGCCTTCTTTTATCAAGGAGAACTGTAGTCAGGCGTGTTGAAAAAAATAGCGACAATTTGATGCACCAACTTCGAGACGCAAGCAAAGACTTTGTGTGGTGCTCTCTAGCGTTGGACAAAAGTACCGATGTACAGGAAACAGCACAATTGTTGGTATTTATACGGGGAATAAACACTCGTTTTGAGCTGCCCGAAGAGTTACTTAGTGTTGAGCCACTCAAAGACACAACTACAGACCAGGATTTATTCAATGCTGTTGAGAATTGTGTTGAGAGAACTGGGCTGGTGTGGAAGAAGAGAGCAAGTTAACAACCGATGGAGCACGTGATTGACTGGAAAAAACGTAGGCCTTGTGAAGTTGTCATTATTTGCAGGGCCGCCACCAGGGGGTGAATCCACGAATTTATTCAGGGGCCCCAACGGAAGGGGGCCCCGTCAGCCACGCTTAATTTTTATAATGCTGATATATATTCGGACAATTATTCAAGCTACATATAACAAAAAAGTTTAAAAATTTGGCTCACAGCGAAAATTGACGTAACAACTTTTCTGCACAATGAACGCTTCGCTAAAGGTGTTCCTCTGAATTTCGTGTTTTACGTCACAGTTTTCTAAAAATAATATAACTTAGTCATCAAATACGTCACATATATGTCTTCCGGTAACTCTCTCACTTATTCGAGTGGATGTAAATATTGGCTTTTTTCCCTTCACTTTTACGACCCGTTACGCAGTAAATAAGACATAAATACTTTTTTGTTGAAAACCAAACAAAGCACCGATCGTATTTTCTTCGTTGTATTCATGGGGTTCCCGTTGAGATTCTCAATCATTTTCAATCTCTAAATATTATATGTTTACACATTTTTAAAATTTCAATCGAGAATATTAATAAGTGATAGTGTGTATTGTCTCGTCTGCTTTGTGTAATAAATCTTGTTTCTTAAATTGAAGAGTAAGAAATCATGTTTCTTAAATTAAAGAGTTAGCGATATATTTATAGCCTTTTTATTATAATTTTAAAAAGAACGAATTTCGTCAGCAGCCTTGTGGTCAAATTGATAGAACGACCGATTGCTGAATTATAGGTGTGGGGTTCGATTTATAGATGAGGTGTTTTTTTCTTTCTTTACTTTACATTTTTTTAAACATAATTAATAGTGAAAAATGTAACCGATAGCGACCTCTACATATAGTTTATATAGATAAACTAAAAATGCATTAATTTAATAACTGTACGTTCGATCGATTTGAATTTTTGATATGATGCATTGTTAGGTGACACGGGTCCGTGTGCCAAATTTCAGCTCGATGTCATGACGGGAAGTGGGTCAATTTTGACTTCTAATTTTTTCCGCGGTGCCCAAGACAGAGAGAGACGGCGGTGAATTTAATATATGGGATTTAATAAAACAAAGCCGTAAAAACAAAGTTTTTGACTATAAATCCCTTATATATGAGACATAAATAACAGTATTGATTATGTTCAAACACGACAAACATTTCCAGACTGAATCTGTCTTAACTGCCATTTGCTTTATAACCCGAGGGGTGGGGGTGGGAGAGGGGAAAGATCTGGTAACCGATCGCTGGATCGAGCTCAGCGCAACACGTAAAATGTAAACAAAAGCACCCCGGTACATCGCTCCAATGCGTGAACTGAGATGTCACGTGAAAAAAACAACAATAACAAACAGTGAAATTGAATTACATACCTCGTATAGAGATAAACTAAAAATGCATTAATTTAATAACTGTACGTTCGAACGATCTGAATTTTATTTCAGCTCGATCGGATCACGAGAAGTGGGTGATTTTTGACTTTGTTTTTCCGGCCGCCCGACGTACGAAGAGAGAGAGAGAGAGAGAGAGAGAGATGACGACAGACAGGATTTCGAAGTTAATATAAGGGAATTAAAAAGTATGAAGTTAGTTGTTCATAATGTTATAGATAAGAATGTGATTGTCTTCTGAAAATTAGGTGCAATTATCTTTAAAATAAAAAATCGTTATTGGCAAAACGGCTGAAAAGTTTTAAAAATGGGTCATCATTTTTTATAGTAAAATATATAGAATATAAAATATATAGAATATAAAATATATAGAATATGCAAGTAAAAAATTCACTCAAAAAATGATAACTCGACTTCTGTTCAAGATTAAATTGGTGTTTTTAAGACAGCTTAGAGCTAGCCCTTCAAAATGATATATGTTTTAGAGTTTATGACAATATCTCAATTTATTGTCAAACTACCTGCAATGTTATGTGGCAGTGTGCCCAACATATTAGTTATATAATGATATATTGATAATTGTATTGGTAATTTTAGGGTATTAAGAAATGTACGAACAGTTTTATGATGTGTTATGACCATGTACTTTTCTCTTCTGTCAGGTGTGCCAAAACAATGCATTGAAAGACTACAGAAAGTTCAAAATTCAGCTGCCAGACTGGTGCTCAATGCAAAAAAACATGACCATGTTACTCCATTTCTTCGCTCACTTCATTGGCTGCCTATACAAGCCCGTATTGATTACAAACTGGCCGTTCTCTGTCACAATTTCTTTTCGGACTCAAGCCCATCGTATCTTACTGAACTTTTGTCGGTCTACTCACCCACTCGCAAGCTAAGATCTTCTGCAGACACACGCGTTCTCTCTGTTCCTACGACACGCACCAAAACGTTTGGTGAAAGGTCGTTCTCTTTTTGTGCAGCCAAACAATGGAATTCTCTACCATTACACATACGTGGTATTCAAACAACCAAGTCCTTCAAGACTGCACTTAAGACACATCTTTTCAAAATTTATTTTTAAAATTGATGAAACAACATTTCTTGTAAATGATTAACGTAGCTTATGTATAATGTATTGTAATTGTGTGTGTTTGTTGTGATATGAATGTTAATTTAATACTTATAAGTATGTTATTTCTTTCATGTAAAGCGCTGTGAGCCCAGTTCCTTACTGGGATACAACGCTATATAAATAATCAATTTATTATTATTATTATTATACAGGGTATCGTCATTACGGTTTTAAAATATTAATAATTTTATAACCGTTGGTGTGAGTGGTCAGTAATAGTCGTAACGTGAGACTATGACATTGGGATATTGTAACATTGTGAAATATTTTGTTTATTGGGCCACGTTTGGAGGACGCTACATGAGTCTGTATTTATGCGATCACGCACGACATGGATGATAGCAATCTTTAAAGTAGGGTTTGACCAGTCATTTGCACGCGGACAACCCATGGGACAAAGACTAGCCAATAGAATCTAATAGAAATTTAGGGCAGGGTGACACCACTCATGTGTGAGCAGTCCTTATAACCTGGGGCCAAAAGAAAATTCTCAGTCACTATCTGCGCTGGATCACAATGTAATGTTATCATTATTTGCCAAACAGATTAAAGTAGAACATAAAATGAATCGAGGCAAGTCTGGTTCTCAAAAGCGACGGGAAAAGAAACAGAGGGAGATACAGGAAAAAGAATTGAAAACCAGAAATGTAATTGTCAATTATAACACAGCGAAGCTCCTAAACCTAATATCTCTGCTAAAACTGAAGATGTTTCCTTCCCATCAACATCCCGCCAGGAATTGCCATGTTAAGATTTGCAGCCCGCAGACGAAGAACGTGGTTGTGCAACTATCAGATCTGGAAACTAATCATCTGACCGTCCAAATGAGGTCGAGATAGTAGAACTATCAGCAAATTTAGGTTTAGCAGAAGCAAATGATAATGTTGATGATTTTGTCGAACATGAAAACGAATTTCGCCACTACAGCGATCCTGGGCGATGGCCAGAACACTTGCAAGTCCGGGACAGACAGTGCAAGTTTATAAAACTAAGAAAGTCAGTTAAAAGAAATGATCAAAACAATGCCTTCAGACTACACTGGCAAAATGTTTTACAAAAGTCTGTTACACTCCCAGTTGTCCAATAGTCAAGAAAAGTTACTTAGAGATTGGATTGTCTGGAGCAGCTCAAAAAATGTTCTATACTGCATCACGTGCCTTCTCTATTCTTCTGGTAAAAGTCTGGAAACAGCATGTCAGTACTAGCCTTTTGGCAAGACGAGAAGGTTTTGATCCAAACAAAAGAAAACAACAGTGGAGGTTTCTTTACGAAAGGTTACGGAATCACGACAAAAAGTTCCCTGCATAGGGATTTTTGCGTGGCTTGGAAACTTCATGAAAAATCAGTTACTGGTTCTTGTGGTATTGATAGAAGCTTTCAACAGCGTCTCCAAAGTGAAAGTGACAAGTTCAATGCCCTATTGCGTAGACTCTTGGATACTACATTGTTTCTGGCTTCCAGAGGACTCGCATTTCGCGGAGAATATCAAGACATAAGAAACCCTCACAATGGCAACTTTCTGGGGCTACTAGAACTCGTATCTCACTAGGATCCTTTTGCTGCAACATCATTTGAAGTGCATCAAAGACAATAAAAAGCATAGTTGAAAGAATGCGAAATCATTAATTGTCATGGAAGACAAAAAACTAATTTATTTCTTTATGTGGGAAACATGTTCTTATACAAGATTTGTGCTTGAAAGAAGGGAAGCAATTTATTTTTCCATTATATGTGATGCTACTCCTGACGTATCCCATACAGAGCAAAATGTTCTCATATTACGATACGTCCATAGAAGCGATGAGAACAAATGGTCAATAGAAGAGAGATTTGTAGAGTTCTTCCCGTGCAATCAGAAGACAGGAGAAGAAATTGCAGGAAACACTCATTTCACGCTTAGACGAACATGGAATTGACCTTAAACATTGTCGTGGACAGGGTTTTGACAACGGCGCAAACATGGCGGGGAAAATGAAAGGTGTTCAAGTGGGGATTTTATAAAAGAATGATGCTGCTCTATTCTCTCCATGTGCAGCTCACACACTGAATCTGGTCGGGGTAAATGCTGCATCATGTTGCAGAGATGCAATAACATTCTTTGGAAACGTGAATCGCCTCTACAAATTATTGAACTCTTGTCCAGAAAGATGGAATCTGTTGCTGGAATCAACAAGATGCTCCCTTGCATAATCTGAGTGACACGCGCTGAAGTTCAAGAGTTGATGCCTTGCGTCCAATTGCTCAGAGGCTGCCTAGCATTCTTCCTGTTCTAGAGACAGTGATGTCCACGACTAAGTACGCAAATGAAATTAGAAGCGAAGCACGTGGACTGAAAACATATTTTCCCTTCCTTAACCGCATTTATGATGGCAGCATTCTGGCTAAAAATTTGACGTGCATCAATGAAAGAAATGTGATACTCCAATCAAAGGCAATCTCACTTGACGTCGCGTCACGTAACAACAAGGATCTCTCAAATGAATTTCAGCAGCTGAGAGATAATTGCCACACGATTTTCACAGACGCACAGCATGTATCAAAAGAATTAGGAATACCCAAAGAACTGAAGACGGCGCGGGTGTAGAGGAATCAGCTGAAGCTAAGTTCACTAGAGAAGTTTTGTATTTCATTTTGGATTCTGTGATTGGGCAGATTAACCATCGGTTCAAAGTTTTGGACAAGATCTGGAAACTGTTCAATCCAGTTCTAAATTTTAGAAGTCTGACTTCTGAAGAAATCTCGTCCTCTTGTGCCAATTTAGTGGTTACATATCCACGTGTACTTATCAGCCTTTTGAAAGACGAGTTGCTTCACTTGAAGAATATATACGGTGCAACTTTCAACATCAAGGAAGCGTTGTCTGATCCACTTGATATTTTGAACTCAAATTATTCACTAGGGCTAGAAGGACTATTTAGTGAAGTGTGTATTGCCCTGAGGATTTTTTGTTGTCTTCCTGTGTCGATGGCTCAAGGAGAACGATCGTGCATTAAATTGCTATTATAAAAAACTATTAACGTTCTACCATGAGCCAAGAACGATTAAATGGACTGTCAATTATTTCAATTGAACACGAACTTACCAGGCAGATTAACTTCAATGAAGTTATACGTGATTTTTCTAATATGAAATAAGAAGTTGGACCTCCTCATCACAGTAAATATACAAACAGCCCTTACACACGTAAATATTAATAACATGTTGTGTTATCTATGGATGTTACTATATTTCAAATTTCAAATGAAAATTCCAGTCATAAACATGGCTATTTCCCTTGGTATGTAAACTTTTTTGCACTTCAAATGATTTCTTATTGAACATTTAAAAAAAAATCCACTTCACATGAGTGAATAGAACACACGTATTACTGTTTTTGTAACTATAGCTTTTGTTGTTAATTTTTTATATGAATGAATAAAACAAAAATAAATTCTACTACTGCTTTTGTTGTTGCAAATATGTGGCGTTTTTGTTATTCAGTAGGACTTTCTAGCTCCCTAGATCGCTTGTATTGGTATTTATAAATGCAGCCAGCATTTTAGCTGTCGGATAAGCTACATTTTGGTCATTTTTATACATATTTCAAGGATTTTGGCATGACCTGGAAAAATGCATAGGCACGATGTGGAGCCCAGAGGGGCCCAACGTACCCAGTTTTCAGGGGCCCAAACATTTCTGGTGGCGGCCCTTCTATTTGGGTCCTCATACATATGTGAGCAAGCTTTTTCTTGCATGAAAATATACAAGGCTAAGAACAGGTCGATGTTAACTGGCTGCAATTTGAATGCAATGCAGTCATGCGAATCACAACCAGTAAACTGGTACCACAGTTCAAGAACATTATCCATAATTGTGAACAGTTACATACTTCTCATTTATTATAATGATACTATATGGTCAGCTTATATATAAATTATGTTATAATGATACTATATGGTCAGCTTATATATAAATTATGTTATAATGATACTATATGGTCAGCTTATATATAAATTATGTTATAATGATACTATATGGTCAGCTTATATATAAATTATGTTATAATGATACTTTATGGTCAGCTTATATATAAATTATGTTATAATGATACTATATGGTCAGCTTATATATAAATTATGTTATAATGATACTATATGGTCAGCTTATATATAAATTATGTTATAATGATACTATATGGTCAGCTTATATATAAATTATGTTATAATGATACTATATGGTCAGCTTATATATAAATTATGTTATAATGATACTATATGGTCAGCTTATATATAAATTATGTTATAATGATACTATATGGTCAGCTTATATATAAATTATGTTCCTACTTCTTCATAGTGTGATCGAGTGGCAGCGCGCTCGACTGGCGTACCGTTGGTCATGGGTTCGAATCCATGTGAAGGCAAGAATTTGTTCCCGGGGCCTAGGGCGTCCCTGTCAACAAGCTCCGAATGGGTACCTAACGCTAGTTAGGTGGCTGGGTAATGCGTGGAACCCACAAAGCCGTGGCCTGTGAAAGCTGCTTCACTTGCCAACAGATCATCTGTCATGGTTCGTGGACGCAATTATCTTCTGCATAGAAGTAGCGCCTGTATAGATAAGATAAGATAAGATAGTTAATATGACAAGTAACAATAAACTTTTGTTTAAATAATAATGAATAGTAAAATTGTATTATCAAATTAGAAACTGTTTCAGTTCGTATTTTAAAATGTAGTGCACATGTGTAATAGAGTGTGAATGTGAAATAAAATGACAAGTACTTGACTATTACCATTAATTCATATTTGGACCTCAATGGTAATTGAAGTAGACAAAATATACATGCGGCCCGCCTATAACAATAAATTTTTCAATGCGGCCCTCCGTACAAAAAGTTTGCCCACCCCTGTTCTATACCTAGCCTGGTTTTTTTGGCTACCCTGGATTTTGGTTAACATCTACCAGTAAACTAATAAAATGAAATTAAAACCTAGCTACACGGTGAAATCCAAAGCCAAAAAGAGCATTCAAGAATAAATCAGAACAGAAATACGAATAAAACATTATTTAATTTCCAAAAATAATGAAAGGGCTATTTAGAATTTTCATTTAAAAATACTTATGCTAATATATTAATTAATTACATTATATCGCACAAAATTCAGGTAATAGGAAATATTTCATTTTAAAGGTGATAAATAAAAATAAAATTATATATATATATATAAATTTAATAAAACTTATTGCATTGCTTTTAGCATATATCTTATCTTATCTTATCTTATCTTATCTTATCTTATCTTATCTTATCTTATCTGTTTACAGACGCTCCTTCTATACAGAAGATTATTGCGTCCTACGCTTATCTATGGTTTGTGTTTAATCTTGCATTTTTATTAGAGATTTAAATGTTGATAAAGTGTTGGTTTTCCTGGATTCTTCAGGCAACCCATTCCACGCCCGAATTCCGGACGGGAAGAAGGAAAACTTGTATGTGTTTGTTCTTGCATACGGAATAAGAAAGGTGTTTTTATCCTTATGTCTATCTGAGGGTTGTATTATGTTATCTTTGTGTTGTATTTCTAAATTAGAATTAATTGCTTTATGTATGATTACTACTTTGCACTTGGTTCTTCTATCCTCTAGTGTTTCAAGGTTTAATGATATTTAACTAATGGTGTTATTCTTGTCAGTTTCAAATATTCTCCAGTAATGAATCTGGCAGCTCTTTTTTGAATTTGTTCTAGTTTATCAATGTTTTCTTTGGTGGATGGGTCCCATACAGAAGATGCATATTCTAGTTCAGGTCTCACCAAAGTGAGGTAGCATTTTAGTTTTATATCTCTATTACATTTGTTAAAGTTCCTTTTTATAAAGCCTAAGGTTTTGTTTGATTTTTTAATAACTTCATTGACATGGGGATTCCATGATAGTTTCTCATTTATTAAGACTCCTAAGTATTTTGCATCTTTAGTTTGGGTCAGTTCTTTTCCATGAATGTAATATTTTGAATTTATTTGTTTCTTTTTCTTTGTTACTCTTAACAGTTGACACTTTTCTGGGTGGAAAGACATACTCCAGATAGTTTCCCATTTTATCAATTCATCTAAGTCTTTTTGTAAAATTTTGCTATCTTGTTCTGATTTAATTGTTCTATAGATTATACAATCATCAGCAAATAACCTAACTTTTGTACCTGTTGAGATGTTGTTGGGTAAATCATTTATATAAATTAAAAAGAGTAAGGGACCTAGCACAGTTCCTTGTGGAACTCCTGAGTTAACCTTTATTGGTGCAGATTTAGATCCATTAATTATTACAGTTTGCTCCCTGCCCAAAAGGAGGTCTTGGATCCAGTGATGTAAGAAACCAGAGATTCCAAAGTAGTTAAGTTTTTTAAGTAAACTAAGGTGGTGAACTTTGTCAAATGCTTTTGAGAAGTCTAGTAATATTGAATCTATTTGATCATTTTTGTCCAAGCCTTTTGATAGTTCATCTATTAAACCTATTAATTGTGTTTCACATGATATGTTTTTTCTAAAGCCGTGTTGATGTGGGCATAGGGCATTATATTTGTCAAGGTGGTTAACTATTCTACTATATATTATGTGTTCTAGTAATTTACAGGTGATACATATAATTTTAAATCTCTACAAAGGTTGAATTTGAAAGTAATAGAATTTTCGTTTATTAAAGCAGAATAAATAATTTTTAAAATAAATATCTATATATATATAAATCAAAGTATGTCTCTGCGTGTGTGCATGTCCTTTATAGCTGACTAAAACATGCACCCAATCGTCATGAAACTTTTCGAGACTGTTCAGTATGCCCCCGGGATGGTAACTGGCTACTTTGTTTTCGAAATTTAACACTCATGGGGTGCCGGGAGCCTATAATGTCATGTTTTTCGTATATGAGCTATATAAAAATTAGTTTAAGTGTTAGCTACTGTGTTAATTAATGGATCTTAACTAAACTTTGTATATAAAGCTTGACAGCCAATATTGAAATGATATAGGGCAATAAAATTCTAATAACCATTCCTTCGGGCCTGGGGGCCCAAAATGCCTTTTGTCTTAAGCTTTTAAGAATTTATTCCCCATTAATTTATTAACGATATTGAAAAATAATGATAAATGCATCCATTATTATCCATTTTGAAACGATCAGGTGTTTTGAACTTTATGTCTTTCTTATATGAGCTATATAAAATTTAGTTTATGCGTTAGCTACTAAGTAAATGAATGGATCGTAACCAAACTTTGTATACAAAAACTTGGTATCGCATATTAAAATACTTAAGGGCTTAGTCCTGCCGCTGGATAAGATGGCCTCGGGCGAGAGAGTAAGATCGACGAACTGCGCAACTCCTCACTTAAATCCAAGTCACCGCGCAAGTCACTTTTGTCATCCATCCCATGCAGCACACTGTCTCAAAATATCACCATCGATGACGAAGTAAACGTCAGAATTGCTAGAGCCAGCTCCACTTTCGGCAGGTTGTACCCTAATGTCTGGAACAGAAGAGGCATTACCATCCAGACCAAGCTGAAAGTGTACAGGGCAGTGGTGCTCCCCACACTGCTATATGCTTGTGAAACTTGGACTGTTTATCAGCGCCATGCAAGAAAGCTGAACCACTTTCATATAACAAGCCTCAGGAAGATTCTCGGCATAAAGTGGCAGAACAAAATTCCAGACACAGTGGTACTGACCAAGGCAGGTCTCCCCAGCATCTTCACCCTCCTGGTGGCAGGGCACGTTTGTCCGAATGCCAGACGAGAGACTGCCAAAGAGAATCTTCTATGGTGAGCTCCAGTATGGCCAGCGGTACCACGGTGGCTAAAAGAAACGCTTCAAAGACACACTAAAAGCCTCAATGAAAGCGTTTGCTATCAATCCAGACTCATGGGAACGAGCTGCAATGGACCGATCCACCTGGCGCTCTTCCATCCACGAAGGTGCCAGGTCATGCGAGGCAAACCGGATCACCACCGCAGAAAAAAAGAGGCAAGACCGAAAGGCCCATGCTGTCAACCCTCCAGGAAATGTCGCACTCGTCCCTTGTCCCTTCTGTTCCCGAACCTTCCGTGCAAGGATCTGCCTAATCAGCCATCTGCACACGCACACACAATCCTCGGATGACTAGAGTGGTCCTCGTCGTATCGACGGACGAACGAACTTAAGGGCACTGAACTTCTAATAAAAATTTCTTCGGGGGCCTCAAATGTCTTTTTTCGTATATGTTTTACAGGCAAAGTGTGAAATTCAGGCATTCTATAGAATGCCTATGCAATGTATAGAATGCCTGATGATTTCAGGCAGTATGAAATGATGGCTATTTCATACATTGCCTAGGCATTCTATAGAATGCCGAGTTGTCGTCGAGCAAAGTATGTAATTGGCCTACCCCGCCATTTTTCCAGCCACTGATGTTGGCGGTGGCGCTTTGGTCATTGTTTGATGCTGGCTATCGAAGTCTGTGAGTGTTGAAAGTTATTGTAAAACAGTGTTAAGCCGGTACGAGGTTCCACTACCAAATCAAAGACAATATTGCCTAAATTCTTCTCACGACGTCAGTTTATATAGATTACACAGAAGTTCTCCCATAACGTTTCCCCTTGGATTGCTGTGTGACCATGTCGGAAGAGAATATAGTGCTAGGACAGGAATCACGCCATGTTGACATGCAACGACGATTCTACGATGAGTTATCTAAAGTAAGAGCCAATGCTGCTAGAAACAGCCTTTTTTAAACCGAAGCTGTTACCAACAATTGGTGGATGATGTGAAACTGGCTAAGACCACCATTAAGCAAGAACCACGGGACTATTGGCTGGTGAAACACTATGATGTCATGATGGGTGGAAAATAAGAGTAAATTTATCTACCCTGTTAAAGTGAGTGCCATTCTGTTTTACTTCGCGGACTCCGAGATATGTGACGTACTTCATAAAGCACATTTGGCCATTGGTTATGGAGGACGGTACATAATGTTGAAAGAACTTTCAGCCAAATACAAGAAAGCTACCCGTCATGATATTGAACTTTGTATTAACCTTAGTGAACCTTGCCAGAAAAAACAAAAAAGTATTCAAAAAAGGCATTGTGGTTAAGCCAATGGCTTTTTCTGAATTCATCTCTCGTTGTCAGGTCTTATCGACTTTCAATAACATTCTGATGGGGAATACAATTTTATAAAGGTGTATCAAGAACATCCCACCAAGTTCGTGGTTCTCAGGACCCTGTCGACAAAGATGGCACAAGAAGTAGCATACAAGCTCGTAGACATATTTACGTTGCTTGGTGCTCCAACGATTCTACAGTCAAATAACGGCAGGCAATTTGCAAACAATGTGGTAAGCAGCCTAAAGGAATACTGGCCCACCTTGAAGATCGTTCATGGTAAGCCGCGTCACATACAAATCCAGGGGAACGTCGAAAGAGCTAACCATGACATCGAAAATATGCTGTGTGGTCGTATGCAAGAGGAAATAACTGGCCACTGGCGTGAGGGGTTACAGTTCGTCCAACTCAAGAAGGACAGAGCTTTTCATTCTGGTATTAAAAGATAACCATATAAAGCTCTCTTTGGATGCAGAGCAAAAGTAGGCCTCACAACGTCGTCCCTACCTGACGATGTTTTACAAGATGTGGAATCAGAGGAAGACCTCAAAAAAATAATACAGAGCGTACATCATGTGCTTTATTTTGTATTACATCCACTTTAAAATACGTAATTATCAATAGTCTTTTGTTGTGCTCTTTTTACACTTTGGCTAATGGAAATCCGGGATTCTATAGAATGCCTAGGCAAAGTATGCAAAAGTTTTACAAATTATATACTTTGCCTGAAACCATCAGGCATTCTATACAGTGCCTAGGCATTCTATAGAATGCCTGATTTAACACTTTGCCTGTAACATATGTTTAAGATATTTTCCCATTCATGTTATAACGATCTTGAGAAATATATCCATGATGAAACTAAATTAAAATGAACAGGTTTTTGAAATTTACATCTTGCATCGGATGGGCCCAGGGGTCCGTAAATTTCCTTTTCTATATATATATAAATCAAAGTGTGTGTGTGTGTGTGGGGGGGGCATGTCCTTTATGACTAAACCATTCACCCGATCGTCATGAAACTTTTGGAGACTTTTGAGTACGTTCTTGGAATGGTAAATGGCCAATTTTTGTTCTAAACTTAAAACTCATTGGCGCCCGAGGCCCATATTGTCATTTTTTGTTTATATGAGCTATATTAAATACTAAATTAGTAAAAGCGTTAGCTAATGTATAACTTTATGGATCTAAGCAAAATTTGTATATAAAGCCTTGACAGCCAATATTAAAATACTATAGGGCAGTTAATTTCTAATGATCATCCCTTTAGGGCTGGTGGTCCAAAATGCCTTTTTTTCTTAAACGTTTAAGATTGTATTCTCCTTTCAATTATTAACGATCTTGAAAAAAAAATGTATCCATCATCATTCATATTGAAATGAACAGGTGTTCTGAACTTTATATCTTGCCCTGAATGGGCCCTGTGGCCCTTAATGTCTTTTTTTGCTTATATGAGCTATATAAAAAGTAATTTATGCGTTACCTACTGAGTAAATGAATGGATCTTAACCAAACTTTGTATACAAAAACTTGGTAGCCCATATTAAAATACTTAAGGGCGCTGAACTTCTAATGTCAATATTTTCGGGGCCGATGGCCCATATGTCTTTTTTTTCGTATATATTTAAGATATTTTCCCATTCACGTTATAACGATCTTGAGAAATATATCCATGACGAAACTGAATTAAAATGAACAGGTTTTTTTAAAATTGACATCTTGCACCGAATGGGCCCGGTGGCCCCTTAATGTCACCCCCCATCTTAGCTATATAAAAATTAGTTTCAGCGTTAGCTAATGAGAAAATAACTGGATTTTACCAAGCTTAGTATGTATAAACTTAAGAGCCAATATTAAATTACTATAGGGCACTAAACTCCTGACGTCTATTCCCTCGGAGCTGGGGGCCCCAAACGTCTTTTTACTGAACGTTAATAATTGTATTCACTATTCATTTTACTCGATATTGTGAAATATATAACTTGAGTACAATGACAATAAAAAACTATATTATCAATCATTTTGGGGCCGGGCCCTTAATATCGTTTCTTCTTTTGTAAGCTATTTAATTATTAATTTTTTTATGTACACTTCCGCGAAGGTTTCTGGCATAATTATCTTTAAACATACCACTCATTGGTTTCTTCTGAGAAATATATCCATGATGTAACTGAATTTAAATGAACAGGTTTTCAAAATCTACATCTTAAAATGAATGGGCCCGGGGGCTCCTTAATGAGGTTTATTTCCTATTATGAAAATGGATGGATCTTGACAAAAAGGTGTATATAAAAACTTGAATGCCCATATTAAATATGATAGGCATCAAACTCTTATTGACTTTTCAACATGAAACTTTGGGAAGTTGTTGAGTACATTTATGCATCGCGTTCTGGCCAATTTTTGGTTGTTTTTGTAAATACTACTCATAGGGGGTGGGGGCTCAAAATGTTGCGATTTTCCTTAAATAAGCTACACTAATGTTACTGGTTTAATGGATGTATCTTACAGGGATTTTGAAATTAATATCTTGCGCCATTTAGTACACCAGGGCCTTTTATGTTCTTCTGTGATATAAGCTTTAGAGTTATTATTTTATTCAACTGATTGCCCTGATAATTTATAATTTAATAATCTGTTGAGTACAATTGCAATTTTAAAAAATCACGCCTTTTTGGGGCCGGGGCCCTTAATATCTTTTTTTCCTTTGTAAGCCTTTTAAATATTATTATATGTATCTGTTTGCTATGAAACTTTAACCTTTTTTTTGTAGTACCGCGAAGGTTTCTGACATAATTGTTTTTAAAACGTATCACCCATTGGTTTCTTTGAATTTATTCCTTTTTACTAGTCTTATATTAGCTTGCTTTGTAAGTTTAATCCGAACCGTCCCACTATTTGTTTATATTTTTTTCATGTGCCCAGTTCACGCGTTGACGCCGACCGTCACTGTTCACACCCCAACCGTCCCTGCACCCAGTTTTCAAACCAGGGGAGATAATTGTGTTTCAGTCTGTAAATGTCGCGTGTAAACATAATCACTACTTTTAGTTATGTCTCATATATAAGGGATATATTGTCAAGAGGTAAGCTGGCTTTGCACTTACTGTAAAATGCGTAGACTGAAAAGTAGAAAATTAGTGCATTTTTAATATAAGACTAGTTGTTAAAAAAGTGTTTTTACTGATATCTTTGCAACGCATGACGGGTCTGCTAGTGCTTTATAATGTATTTTTAAAACAGATAAGCATATCAGCCTCAATAGCAATAGTTACTTTCCCGCAATGCCATCAATAATCATTTTTTCAGGAGTTTTATTGTTTGGTTTAACAGCAAACTGGAAAAAAAAAGACAACCCATTCAGGATCATCTCATTACATCCTATATTAAGAAAAAGAAACTTTTAAATTTCATGATTTTGTATGAAACTTTTAAAGACCATATAAAATTTGAATACTAAAAATAAGTAGAGCTTTTTTCCATTCATGCAAATTTAAAAACTGTAATTGATAATACTAATCAAATTTCACTTTAAATTTAAATGTTGTATTTTGAATAAAAATAACATTGTGTGATTTTAAACAGTTGCTACTATACAACATTTTGTTAATGTTAGGGGCAGTCCATAAATGACGTCACGCACTTAGAGGGGTGGGAAGGGGGGTCACAGATTTGTGACGAGGAGAAGAGGGGTGTTGAAGAAATATAACGTCACATCAAAACCGCGCAACTTAAAATAAAAGTTCCACTAAAATATTTCATTGTTTACAATTTATTTAATGACGTTTTACGTGGCTTCACCCGTGTTACGATATTAGAGTGCAGCCTTACACTAAATGCATACTTAAATGACAAAAAAGTGATTTGAAACAGGCTCATTTTCATATAGAAAATACGGCTTTTAGGGGGGGGTGGTCAACGCTTAGTGACGTCATATTGGAGTATAATTCAGTATAATTATATATACATTTCCAGCACTGCAGTAGCACAATTTTAGTTTTGGTCCATGGCTTAGACACACATTTTTCAAGTGGTCCTTCAATCTCAAAAGGTTGAGAACCACTAGTGTAAAGCATATAAATTCTAACTACAGTGAATCACCGTGTTGAGTGATTAGCCTATCCTATATAATAAAAGACAAGTTTCTGTTCTTTCTGTCCCGTCATCTATAGCGATTAGTCCCTCAAACACATTTGACTCCTACAGCCAATCACTAGCGGAGAAAAATTTACATATTACGCGGAGGTTCAAAACGAGTTATTTTTGGTGCAGTTTTTTTTGTCATAATTCATTATGTTGTTCCCATCTTGAAGTGATGCCTGTCACTTGTTCCAATGACAATTCTGTTAAATGCTTTTTCCTTGATGGTCCTGGGGGGTAGTGGCAAGAGTTTTAAGTGTTGTTTGTTTTTTGTTGCTGTTATTGTTGTTGTTGTTTTGTTGTTGTTGTTTTTTGTTGTTGTTTTGTTGTTGTTTTGTGGTTGTTGTTTTTATTGTTGTTTTGTTGTTGTTGTTTTGTGGTTGTTGTTATTGTTGTTGTTTTGTTGTTGTTTTGTGGTTGTTGTTTTTTATTGTTGTTTTGTTGTTGTTGTTTTGTGGTTGTTGTTATTGTTGTTGTTTTGTTGTTGTTTCTGTTGTTGTTGCTGTTGCTGTTGTTGTTGTAGTTGTTGTTTTGTTGTTGTTGTTTTGTTGTTTTTGTTTTGTTGTTGTTGCTGTTGTTGTTTTGTTGTTGTTGTTTTGCTGTTGTTTTTGTTTTGTTGTTGTTGTTTTGTTTTTGTTGCTGCTGTTGTTTTTGTTGTTGTTGTTGCTGTTGTTGTTGCTGTTGTTGTTGCTGTTGTTGTTTTTGTTGTTGTTGTCCACATCCCTTGCCCTGCGACGACAATGTCCTGCAAACGCTTTAGCATAACAACTACCAAAACATAGCGTCCATGAACTTCACAGGTCACCCTACACTTATTCCCGTCCTTGGGCGGGCTTTACTAGTTTACAATAAATGATGATGCAAAGTACATATGATTAACAAATTATCAAGGAATCAACATGTTAATGAATAAATTTAAAAATCCAACAAAATTTTAGGCTTAATAAAATTTAGAACTGTTAACGATTAATTTAAATTTAATGGTTAACTTTAGAAAAATTAACGACTAATTAATTGTTAATTTCGATTAAAGCCAAAATTTAAATTTTATGATGTCATAAGTAACACTTTTTTAACGTTCTTGTTGCAAATCTAAAGAACACTGGAATGTCTCCTTTATATGTCATCTTTTAACCAACTACGCAAAAAGACAAGTGTGTTGACATTATTTGGTTCAAGTGATGAGCGGGTCTAATTGACAATATAACCAGGCGAGCTGAACAATCATTCACATGGAACTGAGGTAACTGGTATGCACAAAACGGTCTTGGCAAGGAATGATATTGTCGGAAATCGGTGTTCATTAAGTTTCCACCATTGTAGAGGATTAATGGATTCAGGAACTTTCATCTCCATTTTCTAACGCAGTAATTCATCAGAAGAGATGTCGTCATTTTCAGTCTTTTAGTCAGACTCCATTGCTGCCATGAGCTTAATACGCCCATCATTTGGTTTGATAAGTAGGCGAGGTGTGGTAGGCAAATTTTATCAACATTTTGAACATTCCCGTTAGTCAATAGTTTAAAACCAAAACGTTCGTGAAATGTGTTATTTATCGGCCACAATTTTCTATTATTTTTGTTTTTTACTTTTTGACTTCCAATAATTTGTAAGTGATGGGTTGATAAATCGTTAAAAAATAATTTAATAGTCAAAATTGTTTAACGATTATTCGAGAAATTAATCGCTGATTTCCGCAGCCCTAATAAAATTATATATTTTTTTCAAATATAATAAGATATAAAACTAAAATGCCACCTTACATTCGTCAAACTCATACTACAATAATTAATATGACTTTTTTTTTATTGTTCCCCATCTGCCAAAGAAAACTTACACCAAATTTAAAAAAGAGCAGCCAATATTCA
Organism: Ampullaceana balthica; assembly: GCA_944989445.1. Taxonomy (NCBI): domain Eukaryota; kingdom Metazoa; phylum Mollusca; class Gastropoda; family Lymnaeidae; genus Ampullaceana; species Ampullaceana balthica. The sequence continues at coordinate 40,155 of CALYLW010000485.1, read as the reverse complement.
TTATTGTAGAATATACAATGACAAGAGTAACATCGTAAGTTAAATCACTAAATCTTAAAACATTTAAGGGTAGAAGAACAAAGAGTAAAGTTGTAATAATACTTACGGCATTAAATTGCAACTTTGGAAATAACATAAAACAATAACATAAAACAATAACCTAATACACTCCTCATATAGACATGGGTATAAAAATGTTCTTGCTCTATTTTCAAAATAAAATACAACAACAAACAAACAAACAAAACAAACATACATCCCCTTCTTTCTCTTTTCTCTTCTAGAAATCATGTGTGAAATGGGTTGTCTGAACAAAAAAAAAGGAAACAAACAAACAATGATCAAAATGTAAACCCTAATAAAAATGGAAGACTATACATAAAAACCCTAGAAAAGCGTAGGACTCAATAGTATTATGTGTGGAAGGAGCTTATGTAATATAATATGTTAACATGATTAAAGTCTAGAGGTCTTGACTAGGTTTTACTTGCCTGATACTGGTAACTGACAAGGTACTAGTGAAAGATATCAACATTTCTTAGTGTGAGAAATCAATGGCCCTTGTTAGTTATTTTTTATTAAAACTCTCCATAAATTTACAGACCCTCCTTCTATACTGACTTTTCTATTAATGCGTTATTTATTAAAATTACATATTTTGCACTAAACGTAAAGACCATGCCTTAATGTCTGGTTCAACTTCAACGAAGCATTTCAAATTCAACTATTAAGAAAACTGCAATTTCTAGCCATTGACTAACGAGGTTACTGACACAAATACCATAGGGTGCTGCATATAAAATCTTTTATTTCAAAGCAGAAATTTACAAAATTAATGAAACAACATATCTTTTAATGATTAGCGTAGCTTATGTTTAATGAACTGTCCTGTATGTTGTTATTATGGTAAGAATGGTTATTTAATTATTATATGTATATTATGATCTCCATGTAAAGCGCTGTGAGCCCGGTTCCTTGCTGGGATACAGCGCTATATAAATGATCAATTATTATTATTATTATGGTATACACTACAACGTATTCTTTAAAAAATATTTTTAAAGAAATATTTTCAGCTTCGATTGCTTACGTTATAAGTGACATAAGTCATTCATTATAATCGGTTATGATCATAGTCATGAGTCATATTCATTCCTATTAAAAGAATCATTAGTATTAATATTTAGATGTATTTTAGTTTTGTATAAAATCTTTCTTTGTAATATCATAAGCACCAAATTATTATAGTATTAACTCTACAGTACAGGCACTTATTAAATAATATATTTTTAAAGAAAAAAAATCAGGTCTAACGTGTTTCTTTTCTGATAAAATAACAATTCATATGTAAATTGTAAGCAATCAGATTTTTCAATGTAACGTGATATTATACATTATAAGATGGACGTTTTTTTTTGGATGATCAGCAAGTAAAGAAAACCAACACATGAATTGATGGCATCATAGTCAGAATAAACATTGTCTCCATCGATTCAATTTGAACTTTGTTTTTTTAGTGAATGTTCACGAGATATTGAAGCAGCGTAATAATTCAAAAAGATTTTGAAAGTTGTGACAAGACGAAATATCAGCACATTTATAGAATTTTGATCAAAATGTGTACGTGTGAACCGGCTATACCCTAGTTATAACATTACCTGTAGTGGAATTTTTCAGGAAAAATAAATCTTCTGGTATAGATTTTAAATCTACTGGAATGTATGTGTTGGCTGATTTTGACATTTTGTAGCCATGCGAGTTCATAAATTCTAAGATTTTTTTGCCATCCTCTGGAAAACGTAGTACCCACTCCATTTGGACTATTTTAATATCGACCTCTTTAAAAAATTCCTCCGCGCACTGGAGTGCAAAGTGTTCGCTGTTTTCAATGTCCATCTTGAGATAAATCCTCGTGCTCCTGACCAGTGGGACCAGGTCATTCAGACAAATTGTTTTTACAATAATATTGTCTGCGCGTTCGTATACAGTATCCAGTGTGTTTGAGACGTTCAGTCGGTTAGCACCAAAGTTTCCTCTAAGTGGAATACAAATTTTTTTTTGTTAAATAGGGTTCAATTGAAAAATTGATAATTAAATAAAATTTAATCCTTGATAATCATGTGATATATAATTTAAAATAAAATGGATCTAAGAGAAAATATTTACTTTTTTTTTAGACATAACTTAAGACCTTAATGACCAACATGTGGAAGAAAATCAGAAGCCCCGAGCCTAATGCTCTTCATGGGTCTTCCTGAAAGACCCACCCCCCAGCTATATGGGCCCCTCCCCCAAGGGGACGTAACAGCTGGGAACACGCCCCCCCCCCTCTCGGAGCGGTCGCTTCTGAAGCGGCAACCTGGGCATCCAGGACAGAAAGTCAAAGATGCCTCCCATTAAATTGACCTCAATAGGAGGTGTTGAATTTCCTTAATACGACCGGCTACCACTTTGGCGCCACCCCGGCAAAGCACACGAGTCTCAATGGCTAGGATTGCCGTTAAGCGGGGGATCATCAATGACCTACCTAGGGTGTGACCCCCACTGGAATGTTTCCGCAGAGCTGACGTCCGCTGCGCTTTCGCGATTCCTTTTCATAATCCTTACTGGCGCTCATTGCGCTAAACCGACACCGCTCAATGGCGTTGCTAGTAAATGAGGGGGGGGGGCGAAACGGTCGCTTAGGAGTAACCCGATCCTCAACGGGTACTTCGGTTTTCATCATCGACATTGCATCTAAATGCTTTGACTAAGATCCGTACAGTTACTGTAATCATATGTGACTAGCACCTAACACCTAACATATAGGACTTCGGCATTGCTTGCCAGGAGTTGTCGGTTTCAGGTCGCGTGTCACCGACCTGACCGCGACCAGGGACCCTACTCGTCCGTCGAGCCCCGTAGAGGCCACCCCTTCTCGACGGAACTTATGAGAAGTTTAGATTTGGTAGGAAACTAAAGAGATTGTGCATCATTGACCATAAGATCTACTACAACGATTGTATTGCAATGGTTCATACATTTTGTTAGCACCTACTTACTTCTTGAACTTGATGGCCAGCTCTCTGTGGTCCTTATAGACGGCGTTGTTGACAATGGTCACCATGGAGCTGAGATTACTGAGCTGTAGGGACATTTGCAGCAGTTGGACATTGGTCATCATCATCTCCACAGACAGGACGTGGCGGCCAAGCGCTGCTGCACACAGGGAGAACTGACCGATGTTACAGCCGAGGTCCACTACTTGGAGACTAGTGTCAGCCTTGGTGGTCACAATAATTAAAAAAGGACATAAGAACTAGGCAACAAAACACTGGCAGCATGAATGGACATACCTCACAGTGGCGGATGAAAGGACATACATCACAGTGGCGGCATAAAAGGGCATACCTCACAGTGGTGGCATGACAGGACATACCTCACAGTGGTGGCATGACAGTACATACCTCACAGTGGTGGCAGGAAAGGGCATACCTCACAGTGGTGGCATGACAGGACATACCTCACTGTGGTGGCATGACAGTACATACCTCAGAGTGGTGGCAGGAAAGGGCATACCTCACAGTGGTGGCATGACAGGACATACCTCACAGTGGTGACATGACAGGACATACCTCACAGTGGTGGCATGACAGTACATACCTCACAGTGGTGGCATGACAGTACATACCTCACAATGGTGGCATGACAGTACATACCTCACAATGGTGGCATGACAGTACATACCTCACAGTGGTGGCATGACAGAACATACCTCACAATGTTGGCATGAGAGTACATACCTCACAGTGGTGGCATGACATTACATACCTCACAGTGGTGGCATGACAGTACATACATCACAGTGGTGACATGAAAGGACATACCTCACAGTGGTGGCATGACAGTACATACCTCACAGTGGTGGCATGAAAGGGCATACCTCACAGTGGTGGCATGACAGGACATACCTCACAGTGGTGGCATGACAGTACATACCTCACAGTGGTGGCAAGAAAGGGCATACCTCACAGTGGTGGCATAACAGGACATACCTACCAGTGGTGACATGACAGGACATACCTCACAGTGGTGGCAACACAGGACATACCTCACAGTGGTGACATGAAAGGGAAATATCTCACAGTGACGACATGAAAGGGAAATACCTCACAGTGGTGACATGAAAGGGAAATACCTCACAGTGGGGACATGAAAGGGAAATACCTCACAGTGGCGACATGAAAGGGAAATGCCTCACAGTGGTGACATGAAAGGGAAATACCTCACAGTAGGGACATGAAAGGGAAATACCTCACAGTTGCGACATGAAAGGGAAATACCTCACAGTGACGACATGAAAGGGAAATACCTCACAGTGGTGACATGAAAGGGAAATACCTCACAGTGGGGACATGAAAGGGAAATACCTCACAGTGGCGACATGAAAGGGAAATGCCTCACAGTGGTGACATGAAAGGGAAATACCTCACAGTAGGGACATGAAAGGGAAATACCTCACAGTTGCGACATGAAAGGGAAATACCTCACAGTGGTGACATGAAAGGGAAATACCTAACAGTGGTGACATGAAAGAGAAATACCTCACAGTGGGGACATGAATGGGAAATACCTTACAGTAGGGACATGAAAGGGAAATACCTCACAGTTGCGACATGAAAGGGAAATACCTCACAGTGGTGACATGAAAGGGAAATACCTCACAGTGGGGACTTGAAAGGGAAATACCTCACAGTGGTGACATGAAAGGGAAATATCTCACAGTGGCGACATGAAAGGGACGTACCTCAGAGTGGTGACATGAAAGGACATACCTCACAGTGCTGACATGAAAGGACATACCTCACAGTGGCGACATGAAAGGACATACCTCACAGTGGTGGCATGAAAGAACATACTCACAGTGGTGGCACGAAATACCTCAGAGGGGTGGCATGAAATACCTCAGAGGGGTGACATGAAAGGACATACCTCACAATGGCTGCAAGAAAGGACATACCTCACAGTGGTGATATGAAAGGACATACCTCACAGTGGGGGCATGAAGGGAAATACCTCACAGTGGCGATATGAAAGGTTATACCTCACAGTGGCGATATGAAAGGACATACCTCACAGTGGGGGAATGAAGGGAAATACCTCACAGTGGCGACATGAAATACCTCACAGTGGTGGCATAAAATACCTCACAGTGGTGGCATGAAATACCTCACAGTGGTGGCATGAAATACCTCACAGTGGTGGCATGAAATACCTCACAGTGGTGATATGAAAGGACATACCTCAAAGTGGTGACATGAAAGGACATACCTCACAGTGGTGGCATGAAATACCTCACAGTGGCGATATGGAAGGAGATAACTCACAGTGGCGATATGAAAGGACATACCTCACAGTGATGGAATGAAAGGACATACACCCCAGTGGTGGCATGAAAGGACATACATCACAGTGGCGGCATGAAAGGACATACCTCACAATGGCGGCAAGAAATGACATACCTCACAGTGGCGATATGAAAGGACATACCTCACAGTGGCGATATGAAAGGACATACCTCACTGTGGTGTCATGAAATACCTCACAGTGGTGGCATGAAAGGACGTACCTCACAATGGCGGCAAGAAATGACATACCTCACAGTGGCGATATGAAAGGACATACCTCACAGTGGCGATATGAAAGGAAATACCTCACAGTGGCGATATGAAAGGATATACCTTACAGTGGTGGCATGAAATACCTCACAGTGGTGAAAGGACATACCTCAAAGTGGCGGAACTAATAGGAGAAACGTTAATCTTTTAAAGTTAGGGGCCGTCTATAAATGACGTCACGCGATTTTTTGCCGATTTTTGCCCCCCTCACTCCCCCTCGTCACGCGTCGTCACAAAAACTTAGACCCCCCCCCCTCTTAAAATACGTCACAAATCTTTGACACATAATTATGCTTCAAATCACTTTTATTGTCATTTAAGTATTTATTATTCATTTAGTGAAGATCTACATTGTAATATCGTAACCCGCGTGAAGCATTTTTTTAAAACGTTTAACTGGCCTTCAGAAAATGAGCTGTGTTAACATCCTTAGATTATATTTTATTTTAATGCAAAGAAATTAAACATTGACTATTAATCATCACGGTTAACGTCTTTGTTTAGAAAAAAAATTATTTAAAAATAACATGTAAAATGTATTTTTTTAAAAAATCCCTCAATTGACTGACGGGCATCCCGTAAGAAAGAGGTTGGCGAACAGAGGTAAATAACCTCAACGGAGGTCAAAAAGAGAATTTCTTGGGGGTAAATCAGACTCATTTGGGACATATAACATCCACTACAATCCACTAGATATATTAAAATACGTCATGTGCAAGTATACGCTTGGAACATATGTCCATTATTGAACCGGTTCTTTCCAGAAAATGCATTTTTTAAAAATGTGACAGCTATGTAGATTTCTTACCTACGTACTATACTAAGACACCTAAATCCACCCTACTTTCATTTATATTGGCAAGAGTGACAATAATCTTAATCCACATGACTTGTCTGTATCATGTCTCATTTCTGTCATATTTAAAATTAATGCCTTAAAACTGAGCTAAGAAGAATAGTTGTTTTGCGCTCCTCTCGAATTGCGATGTCAAGAAATTGATGCATTCAATAAAGTTAACGAATACTTGGCTAATTTTAAATGGGCTCATTTACCATTATATCTAGAACAGTGCTTCTCAAACTTTTTAGTATGGTGGACTGGCAGGAATTTTTTCCATTGCACTGTCTATTTTTTCTGTCCTTTTTTTGAGAACATCTGCGGACCGGCAGCGGATGGCCCACGGACCGGCACCGGTCCGCCGACCACCACTTTGACAAGCACTGATCTAGAAGACTAGAATGGCCAGGGGCGTTTGACCAAAAATCCATCGAACAATTATATCAAACTTAAAACGTTTTTAATTCTATCAAATAGATCCCCCCCCCTTTTTTAAATAAAAAGGATATTCAGTGTCGTTTTGACTTAAAATATCTACACATAATCCTATTCAGATCATTTTTAGACACTTGTTATGCATGTAAAACTCACCAGTAGCATTTTCGACTAACGACGCTCCCCCAAATTCCCGAGTCATGTGAGCAGGACCTAGAGTCTGGGGGTGGGGGGGGAGGTAACGCACACATAAACTTGTATATTTTGGGGTAACGTGCAAAAACATTCGAGAGAACCAAACGGAGCTGCGGTTACATCACAAATGCTTTGATGTCAACATCAAACGACGCAGTGTAACAATTTTTAAGGATGATAATTAGATTTAATTTTCGTGTCTGGATAGCTTACGCCAACCAGCGTCTGATGGCCTACCGACAGGCACATTAAGAAGCACTGATTTTTTTTTAAAAAGTCATTAAATAAATTGTAAGCGACCAAATATTTCAGTGGAAGTTTTATTTCAAGTTACCCTTTTGATGTGACGTCACATTTCTTCAAACCCACTCCCTCCCCTCGTCACAAAAGTGTGACCCCCCTCCCCCCACAGGTGCGTGACGACATTTATGGACGGCCCCTAACTTAAAAATGTGTCCTAAAGGTGGGAGAAGAAGATAATAAGAAGAGAGATGTTATTTGGTTGGTTGGGGGGTTGGAAATCGAAGATGGACGGCGGGAATTTTGCCTTTGCACCAGGGACCGGTGTAATATTTTCCTTGTACTGACGTGGTAGTGAAATATAATTTAATTTATTGATTCATTTTATGTGCTAATTGCCGAAAAAAATTACATATTCTAAATGGTTAGCATTAATGGATGAAAATGGTGGATTTTAATAAGATTTTTCAGTCCTTTGTTTATAACCTGTGGATCTGTGGCGGATGGCCCACGGACCTGCAACAAACCGCGGAACAACCCTTACAGAAGCATTGTTGTAGATGGCATTTTTGTGTGGACCATGTGTTGAATAAAACATTAATGGTGTTTGGTGTACCAGCGAAGGTTGGGGAAATGAGTCATTATAGAGATCGTTCGTTAAGCAATCAGCTTCTAAATAAAAAAACAAAAAACAAAACAAACATGTATTAATATTAAAACATGTTATATGATAAGGTAGGATACTCTAAGCAGACTTAAATAAAAATAGAGCCACCATAACGACACACATAGACAATTCAACTTAGGTACACACAATCCAACTTAGGTAATCACAAGTGAACTAAGGTACACACAAGTCACCTTAGGTACACACAAGTCACCTTAAGTACACACAAGTCACCTTAGGTACACACAAGTCACCTTAGGTACACACGAGTCACCTTAGAAACACACAAGTCACTTTAGCTACAAAAGAGGCACATTAGGTACACACACGTAACCTTAGCTACACAAAAGTCACCTTAAGCACATACAAGTCACCTTAGTTACATACAAGTCACCTTAGTTACACACAATTAAACTTATTTTACACACAAGTCACCTTAGTTACACACAATTAATCTTATTTTACACACAAGTCACCTTAGTTACACACAAGAGGCACATTAGGTACACAAGTAACCTTAGATACACACAAGTCACCTTAGGTACACACAAGTCACCTTAGGTACACAAGTCACCTTAGTTACACACAAGTCACCTTAGGTACACAAGTCACCTTAGGTACACACAAGTCACCTTAGGTACACACAAGTCACCTTAGGTACACACACGTCAGCTTAAGTACACACAAGTCACCTTAGGTACACAAGTCACCTTAGTTACACACAAGTCACCTTAGGTACACACAAGTCACCTTAGGTACACACAAGTCACCTTAGGTACACACAAGTCACCTTAGGTACAGACAAGTCACCTTAGGTACACACAAGTCACCTAAGGTACACACAAGACACCTTAGAAACACACAAGTCACTTTAGCTACAAAAGAGGCACATTAGGTACACACACGTCACCTTAGCTACACAAAAGTCACCTTAAGCACATACAAGTCACCTTAGTTACATACAAGTCACCTTAGTTACACACAATTAAACTTATTTTACACACAAGTCACCTTAGTTACACACAATTAAACTTATTTTACACACAAGTCACCTTAGTTACACACAAGAGGCACATTAGGTACACAAGTCACCTTAGACACACACAAGTCACCTTAGGTACACACAAGTCACCTTAGGTACACACACGTCAGCTTAGGTACACACAAGTCACCTTAGGTACACAAGTCACCTTAGTTACACACAAGTCACCTTAGGTACACAAGTCACCTTAGGTACACACAAGTCACCTTAGGTACACACAAGTCACCTTAGGTACACACACGTCAGCTTAAGTACACACAAGTCACCTTAGGTACACAAGTCACCTTAGTTACACAAGTCACCTTAGTTACACACAAGTCACCTTAGGTACACACAAGTCACCTTAGGTACACACAAGTCACCTTAGGTACACACAAGTCACCTTAGGTACACACAAGTCACCTTAGAAACACACAAGTCACTTTAGCTACACAAGAGGCACATTAGGTACACACATGTCACCTTAGCTACACACAAGTCACCTTAAGCACATACAAGTCACCTTAGTTACATGCAAGTCACCTTAGTTACACACATTTAAAATTATTTTACACACAAGTCACCTTAGTTACACACAATTAATCTTATTTTACACATAAGTCACCTTAGTTACACACAAGTCACCTTATGTACACAAGTCAGCTAAGGTACACACAAGGCACCTTAGGTACACACAGGTTACCTTAGGTACACACAAGTCACCTTAGGTACACACAAGTCGCCTTAGGTACACACAATTATCTTATTTTACACACAAGTCACCTTAGTTACACACAATTAATCTTATTTTACACATAAGTCACCTTAGTTACACACAAGTCACCTTATGTACACAAGTCAGCTTAGGTACACACAAGTCACCTTAGGTACACACATGTTACCTTAGGTACACACAAGTCACCTTAGGTACACACAAGTCACCTTAGGTACACACAAGTCACCTTAGGTACACAAGTCACCTTAGGTATTCACAAGTCACTTTAGGTACACACAATTCACCTTAGGTACACACAAGTCACCTTAGGTACACACAAGTCACCTTACGTACACAAGTCACCTTAGTTACACACAAGTCACCTTAGGTACACACAAGTCACCTTAGCTACACACAAGTCACCTTAGGTACACACAAGTCACCTTAGGTACACACAAGTCACCTTAGGTACACAAAATTCACCTTAGGTACACACAAGTCACCTTAGGTACACACAAGTCACCTTACGTACACAAGTCACCTTAGTTACACACAAGTCACCTTAGGTACACACAAGTCACCTTAGGTACACACAAGTCACCTTAGGTACACACAATTCACCTAAGGTACACACAAGCAACCTTAGGTACACACAAGTCACCTTAGGTACACACACGTCACCTTAGGTACACACAAGTCACTTTAGGTACACACAAGTCACATTAGGTACACAAGTCACCTTAGGTACACACAAGTCACCTTAGGTACACACAAGTCAACTTAAGTACACACAAGTCACCTTAGGTACACACAAGTCACCTTAGGCACACACAAGTCAACTTAGGTACACAAAAGTCACCTTAGGTACACACAAGTCACCTTAGGTACACAAGTCACCTTAGGTACTCACAAGTCACCTTAGGTACACAAGTCACCTTAGTTACACACAATTAATCTTATTTTACACACAAGTCACCTTAGTTACACACAAGTCACCTTAGGTACACACAAGTCACCTTAGGTACACACAAGTCACCTTAGGTACACACAATTCACCTTAGGTACACACAAGTCACCTTAGGTACACACAAGTCACCTTACGTACACAAGTCACCTTAGTTACACACAAGTCACCTTAGGTACACACAAGTCACCTTAGGTACACACAAGTCACCTTAGGTACACACAAGTCACCTTAGGTACACACAAGTCACCTTAGGTACACACAAGCAACCTTAGGTACACACAAGTCACCTTAGGTACACACAAGTCACCTTAGGTACACACAAGTCACCTTAGGTACACACAAGTCACCTTAGGTACTCACAATTAGGCAACAAACATTAATTTGTCTTTCTTTTTCAATAAAACACTTGATGTACTTTTTAAAAAAAAATTAATTCTACTTTTTCTCCTGGATAAATTCTTAAAGAAACTAACCTTAAAAAGACAAAAAAAAATCCAGACTTTACCTTAAGAGCAGTCATCATTTCTTGGACCAGAAAAGCTTCCCATAGTTTACCTGACTTGGGAAACAATTATAAATTAAAGAAATTAATGAAGTTCTCTTACATAAAAGAGGCAATCCTCAAAAGTCACTTTGTTTAGTTTATTAAATGATTTTATTTATACCATAACTATAGTACAAACCACCAATCCTCAAACAACATGATAATTTCACCATGTCATCAATGACATTACTTACTTTCCAAGTCTTTAATAATTAATTGGGGCGCGATGGTCTAAGTGGTAGCGCGACTGGACTATCGATCCGAGACAGATCCCGAGTCGTGGGTTCGAGCCCAGGTACTGGCAAGGCCCCTGGGGCATTGTGCTGGCCACACATTCCCCTGCTCGTTAGTGGTGGCTAAAAACTTGTGAACGCTGCATCACTTGCCCCATAGTCCGTCATGGACTGGAAAGGGGGTCATTCATTCATTCAATAATTAATTATAGTATCAGCATTTTTAAGACTCTATGTTGCGATGGTTTTGTGAATATCCTTCAACAAATTGAATTACAAAGACCTTGATTAGCTAGCTTAAAAATATAATAAAGAAACACTTTGCATTTATTAACCAGAGTTTGTTTATTCTGGGTTATGTTAGAAGATATTTAAGGGATTATAATGGTTGCATGTCGAAATAATATACGAATTAATTTTGAAGTTTAAAATACTATAGACTCCATATTCTCCGGAAAATTTTAATTCAATAATCTATACATATTTTTGAGGAAGAGAAAACAACCCAGTAGCAATGGAATTAATGAACAATACAAGTCAAGAAAACTTTGTGGATTATCTACAAATTGTTAATACATTTATTTGTATCTTACCTTTAAAGTGCCCGACACATATTTGTCCTGGTCGACCGGATGAACACAAATGAACAGATTCTGTCTTATAGATCCGGGCATTTCAATACAGTCTTTGTGTTGAAGAGCGATTTGTCCTAGTGACGTGGACGGCACGATGTTCACATCCGGGTGAAGGGAATAATTGGAAGGCTGCTTCTGAAATCAGCAAATAATAAGTTCAATTGATTGTCATGGAGACAAAGGAGAACTGCAAGAATGCAATACGCAATGTCGACTCAGTGCTAGTGCTATAACACACTGTTGGCTCAGTGCTTGTGTCATACACAAAGTTGGCTCAGGGCTAGTGCTAGTGCTATAATACTCTGTTGGCTCAATGCTTGTGCCATACATAAAGTTAGCTCAGTGCTTGTGTCATACACAAAGTTGGCTCAGTGCTAGTGCTAGTGCTATAATACTCTGTTGGATCAGTGCTTGTTTCATACACAAAGTTGGCTCAGTGCGTGTGTCATCCACAATGTTGGCTCAGTGCTTGCGTCATACACAATTTTGGCTCAGTGCTTGTGTGCCATACACAATGTTGGCTCAGTGCGTGTGTGCCATACACAATGTTAGCTCAGTGCTTGTGTCATACACAATGTTGGCTCAGTGCTTGTGTGCCATACACACTATTGGCTTTGTGCTTTTGCCATAAACAATGTTTGCTCAGTGCTTGTATGCCATACACACTGTTAGGTAAGTGCTTGTGTAATACACAATATTGGCTCAATGCCATTCCTAATGCTCCCTTGAATTCTCATTGTCAATATTATTCAATAACCAGAATCTAACTCGACATTTTAAAATGTAAACCTTAATGCGAAAATTACTTAAAAAGTTTATTTGTCCCTTTGAAACAGGGGCTTGAAGTTACAAGTATGTTTCAATATATATATATGATTCACCTAAACAGGTATGTGCAAGTAAGCATGACGAATGACATTCGCTGGGGGTCGACAAATCAAAGTTGGTAAGTGTAGTGGGATGAAAAGAAAAAAAAATATGGGGGGGGGATGGCAATAATCCTTCTTGCGTTCACTTGCGTTGTACCTTCACAGAATAACATATGATTCGTAGTGTAGTGGTTATCACGTCCGCATTGCACGCGGAAAGTCCTGGGTTCAAGCCCCATCGGGAACAAGATTTTTTGGTGTAAATTTTTAAAAATATTTGTTTCTGCCCGTCCTTTTCCCAATTACTTTGCGAAACCGTTGCCGTGTGATTACTCGGGTAGTAAAATTCCGCTCGGGTACCCGTGAAAATGTGGCTTCAATGTCTATATTAACCGTAGGCTAAACTTCGGCTCCCATATGGCTTTTTTCGTGTTTACATTGTGGCTCGTGAAACAATTTATCAAATGAAATTTTGTGTTTCCAAAATATGCTTAGAATTACATCTAAAGGGACCGTCCATTAAGTACGTCACGCTCCAGAGGGGGGGTGTAAGAAAGTGTGACAGCTTGTGACCGGGAGGAGGGGGGTCCAGCCATGTGTGACGTCGCGCTATTTTATAGTAAATTTTAATTATTTTGTTAATAAAAAACTAAATTTTTGTTCGAAAGTATGACGTACTTTAGGGGGGGTGTCCAAGATATATGACAGTTTGTGACGGGGGGAGGGGGGAGTTAAAAAGGGTAAAAAATAGCGTGACGTACTTTATGGAAGGCCCCAAAGAGAAATATCTGTCAACGGGAAGTATCTTTCAATGGGATATAAAATACGGTCCCAACAAACTACAATGTATTTTTATACATCTTTTTTCTCTCAACGTGAAACAGAAATCGCACAACACAAAAAAGTTTTGGTTCTTTAAAAGAATCATCTAAAGAAAACAAAAGTCATCTGCCAAAAGAAGGATGGAATGCTTAGAGATGAAAAAAAAACACCCCTGCTTTGACTCACTTTGCTTTGAAGTACGCCGATTGATACTAGCTATATAGCTAATGTTGTTTAACTACCCCCATCTTCTCCCTTCAATCCCACACCCACACTCCTTGCATTCGCTTGTACTTCTTGTGTTCATTAACACGTGGTGACATAGAAAAACTGATGTTAATAATGCGTACAAGGTCGTCAGTATTTAAATTAATAAATTAAATAGTTACTAACACTGTAAGATGTCGGCAGGTGGGAATGGAATGCATAGAGATGAAAGAGGCCATGTTTGTTTTTTGTTCATAAAAACACCCTTGCTTTGACACTAACTTTGCTTTGAAATAGCCGACAGTGGGTCACCGATTGATAATATCGAATGTCGTTTTTCTATCCCCCCCTTCTCCTCTCTTAACTCCTATAACCATGTGCTTCTCAAACTTTTTAGTATGGCGGACCGGAAGGAATTTTTTCCAGGAACCGGTGCACTGTTTTCCCTGTACTTACATGGTAGCGAAATGTATTTTATTTCCTTTTATTTGTTTCATTTATTCTCTTATTGTCAAAAATGACAAATTCTATATGGTTAGTATTATTGTTAGCAATAATAATATAATTATATTTTTTTCTCCTTTCTTAATAACTTCCGCAGACCACCACTTTGAGAAGCACTGCTATAACCCACACGCCTTGCATTCGCGAGTGTTTCTTGCATTCATTAACACGTGTTAGCCTAGCTCAAAAATTGATGTTAATAATACACCCAAAGTTAATAAGATGCGTAAAACGTAGTGTGGAATCAGTTCAATCGAGTTGACAGCGACACGGCAAAATGCAACCGTTGTAATGAAATTGTGTCTGCGAAAGGTGGCAACCCAACGCGATAAAATGCCACCTGAAAGCTGTTCATAAAGTTGATATTGATAAACAAACCGCCGATTCACCCAATATCAGAAATTTGTTGGTGTCAACAAAAGCAGTACCACTGACCAAAGCACGATCACTTGAGATGTACCGAAGTATTGCGTCTTTCATCGCCCTTAGCATCAACTACCGACGCCAAGTGGATATTAACATTCAAGGTATAACACTGAACGTTGCGTCATTGCTGTTGACATTTCGTTTGCATGTTCAGTTTACTGTAGTTTTAGTTTATGAGTGTGTCGAATGCATTTACAGCAGGAGTTGAATACAACTTTTTAGTGCATTATATTTAATTGTAGTGCATTAGTAATAGTATGTTACTGGAAGCAAGCCGTTGGCTACTACTAAAACTGCGTGAAATGACGTGCATGGGTGGTGGCTAGGTTGCATTGTATAGCGGTCATGACGGGGAAAATTATGCGACGTTTAGAACGGGTAACCGTTCGAAATTTTCACGGGTACCCGGGCAGCTTTTTTCAACAAAATTGACAGCCCTACCCCTCCCTCTATTTTGAGAACGTAACTTACAAACAGTTTCTTTTGAGATTATTTTGTGACAAGACTTCTCATTAATCTCTAACCTTCCGGTCTGTGTTCCCATGGTTCTTTTCGTGTATACACAATTTACTGATGAATGAAAGCGCATGACACATTTCCTCACCGCTATTGAATGTTGGCTAACATTTGACACACTCTCTTCTGGGACCAGGAACGAAGGATAATAATAATGGTTAAAATAACTTCAACATTATTTACTTTTCCATTTTAAATGGTTCACAATCGAATCTATTTATCGATTTATTTTTAAGGATTTTTGAATTCAATGGCAATTTCTTTGGCCAAATCAGTGGGGTCGCTATGGGGACTAAAATGGGACCATGCTATGCTTGCTTGCTCATGGGCCATTTCGATCACAGAGTGAAACAAGAATACACTGGTCGCCTCCCAGAATTTTATAAGAGATACATTGATGACGGCATTGGGGTTACTCATATGGAGAAAAGTGAACTTGACACATTCATCAATTTTGTAGATTCTTTCCACCCCTCAATTAAGTTCACTCACACGATTTCCGAACTATCGGTAAATGTCCTGGACATTACTGTAACTCTCCAGAAAAACTGCCTCCTCACTTCGGCCCACTTTAAACCTACAGACAGCCACTCTTACCTACTCTATCCATCTGCGCTTCAGCGAGTTAAAAACTTCACTCGTGCCGACGCCTTTGTATCCCGCTTCAGTGATAGTTATGAGAGGAGCAAATTGGTTCTCACATATCATCCCCACAACATCAGAGCCAAGAAAATCTTTTTGAAAAACCGCACCATCCTCCTCGCGGACCCTGAGACTAACAACATATTTTAACACTAGCGTACACGCGTCAAAAATTACTGAAGTTTTTAGCTAAAATCTATTTATTTTATTTTTAAAAATGCACTTTTTTTAGGGCGCCTACGGCACCGACCTTTTTAAAAAACCCAACTAACATGTCCTTGTTTGATAAATACGAAATATTAAACTTTCTGAAATGTACACAAAGTATTTTATAATAGGGGTTGCAGGGCGCCTACGGCGCCTCCTTTATTTTTTCATTTTATAATTAACCATCATCAAATCCTCTTTTTATATTGATCCCTTTTAAAAATTAAAATATGAGCGAAAACAATGACGTCAAATAATATTTTTTTACAGAGCCCATTTAATTTGCACACCTTTTGATGCTTTGGTGCAGTAATTTTGTTTTCCCTGCTTTCTAAAATTAGTAGCTTCAGGACTGACTGACAGACACTACTTGCGATACAATTGCAAATTATATATTTTAACATATTTTTTAACAACACATAAAAGCGTGGGGCGCTCATCACAACTCTCTATCATGTACAAGGCTGCGAAACATAAATACAAATGTGTATGAATATTAATAAACATTAAAAGTTTCACAACTTTTATCATATACATGCTATCATCATATTAATTAGAAATATTTATCTATATGCAAAAGAATAGTTGAAAAGGGAAATGAGTTGTGATGGGCGCCCCACGCTTTTATGTGCAGTGTATAGGTTCACAGATTTCACCTGTAATCATAGAAAATTTAATTTTTCTTCTTTTTTTAGTGCACTTTCTATATTATGTAAATAAAAGCGCGTCCCTTTAAAAAAAAGATTTTTCAAAAATTTTATTTACGTTTATTTTTTATTACTTCGTTCCCCGTTCACACATTTATATAAACTCAAATAATGACGTCATGTAGTCACGTCACAATCTTGTTTGGTGAGAAAAACGCTCTGTTTATCTGGAAATCAACATTTTAGAAATTATGCTCATTAAAAAATTTAAAATCGGGAGTTACCTCGCATAGCGTTACGGACGGCAAATTATGTAGATTGATGATTTGTAAGGATTAATTTTTTAATGATTAAAACTTATTTGTAAAGTCACACATATTCATATCTGTCGTTTTGTTTCCTTTTTCGAGATAACATGATTTCTTAAAAGCCCGGATGACAATTACAACTTTTAGAGTAAATGTCAGAGTCTATAAAAAAATCAATGAATTTAATTTTAAAATGCCAATAATTTTTTATTTTTTATTTTATTTTTTACAATTTACAAACGAATTTCATTTTGAAGTGCAAATGAATTTTATTTTGAAATGCCGATGAATATCATTTTGAAAGGCAAATTAATTTTTCTTTTACATCCCAATAAAATTTTACTTTGAAATGTTTTTTTAAACTTATTTATAAATGTCTCGTATTTTATCTATAAATGTCGGCAATTAAAAAAAAATCTCACTAATTTATTACAACAAAGAACACTGTGTTTTTTGTTGTAAATTTTGGCTAATGCTATATCTTCATTTAATGTAATGTTACTCCTTTTAATTTTTACTTACGTTTCACAGGGTATCATTTATTAAGTAATTTATCTGCATCATGCCGAATACTTCATCACATACTCATATAGTACATCGTAATGTAGCGGAAATGTATGTCCCCCCATATATCACATGTCAATGCCGCATGCGTTGCTAATTGACACCCCGAATAACATGCAAACAACACTAACTGACGGATACCTTGGGCTCCTGTTTACTGTCCAGCAGATCGAGTTTACCCCATATCAACGTCATGTTCAAGTAGACCAGCACCAAGATCGTCACGAGAACGAAAAACTGTTTCAGTCTGCTCAGTGCCAACATTGTATGGGACGTGGAACCTGTAAAAAAGTAAAATTACATTAGTAGCCAAGTAGACGGGCTCTGGCCCATTTGACGGCATTTAAACTATTTGGTAATATAGTTTGGCGTGACTATGAAAGTCGAATGTCGACCTGTGTCATTAAGATGCAGTGAGAGTCAAACATTCAATCTTCTGAAACTGCATGTAATTTCATTTGGGGCCGTCCATAAATGACGTCACGCGAATTTGGCCGATTTTTACCCCCCCCCCTCGTCACGCGTCATCACAAAAAATTAGACCCCCCCCCCTCTAAAAATACGTAACAAAGCTTTGACCCCCCCTCTAAAAAAACCCACCTTATTTTCTATTTGAAAATAAGTATGTTTCATATCACTTTTATTGTCATTGAAGTATTTATTATTTATTTAGTGAAGGTAATCATTGAAATATCGTAACCCACGTGTAGCATTAAAAAAACAACGTTTAACCTGCCTTCAGAAAACGAACTTGTTAACATCCTTAGCTTATATTTTATTTTAATGCATACAAATTAAATATTGACTATTAACCATCACGGTTAACGTCTTTGTTTAGAAAAAAAATTATTTTAAAATAATATTTTTAAAATGTATTTTAAAAAAAATTCCCTCAATTGACTGATAAGAAAGAGGTCGGCCAACAGGGGCAAATTACTACACTTTGGGTCAAAAGGGAATTTTTGGGGGTAATGCAGTCTCATTTGGGATATATAACATCCACTACAATCCACTAGATATATTAAAATACGTCATGTGTACATGTATGCTTGGAACATATGCCCATTATTGAGCCGGTTCCTTCCAGAAAATGCTTTTTTAAAAAAATTTGACAACTATGTAGATTTCTTACCTACGTACTATACGAAGACACCTAAATCAACCCTACTTTCATTTATATTGAAACGAGTGACAATAATCTTTATCCACATGACTTGTCTGTATGAAGTATCCTTTCTGTGATATTTAAAATTAATGCCTTAAAAACTGAGCTAAGAAGAAAAGTTGTTTTGTGCTCCTCTCGAATTGCGATGTCAAGAATTTGATGCAATAAATAAAGTTAAAGAATACTTGACTAATTTTAAATGCGCTCATTTATCATTATATCTAGAATGGCCAGGGGCCTGTAACCAAAAACCAATCGAACACTTATATCAAACTTAAAACTTTTACAATTCTATCAAATAGACCCCCCCCCTTTTTTTTTAAAGAAAAAGGATATTTCGTGTCGCTTTGACTTAAAATATCTAAAAATCTTAAAATATCTTAAAATGGGGGAGGGGGTGGTCGAGTGGCAGCGCGCTCGACTGGAGTACTGATGGTCGTGGGTTCGAATCCATGTGAAGGCAAGGTTTTGTTCCCGGGGCCCAGCTCCGAATGGGTACCTAACACTAGTTAGGCGGCTGGGTAATGCGTGGAACCCACAAAGCCGTGGCCTGTGAACGCTGCATCACTTGCCAACAGTTCATCTGTCATGGTCTGTGGACGCAATTATCTTCTGCATAGAAGGAGCGTCTGTATAGATAAGATAAGATAAGATCTACACATAATCCTATTCATTTCATTTTTAGACACTTGTCATGCTTGTAAAACTCACCAGTAGCATTTTCGGGGGCGGGGGTGGGGGGGGGGCTAACGACGCTCCCCCAAATCCCCGAGTCATGTGAGCAGGACCTGGGGTTGGGAGGGGGGTAACGCACACATAAACTTGTATATTTTGGGGTAACGGGCAAAAACGTTCGCCGACTCTAGCCGTGAGAGAACCAAACGGAGCTGCTGTTACATCACAAATGCTTTGATGTCAACATCAAACGACACAGGGTAACAATTTCATACGTTGCTTGTGTCTTGATAGCTTACGACAACCAGCGTGTGATGGCCTACCGACCGGCACATTAAGAAGCACTAATGTTAAAAAAAGCATTAAATAACTTGTAAGCGATCAAATATGTCATTGAAAGTTTTATTTAAAGTTACCCTTTTGATGTGACGTCACATTTCTTCAATCCCCCTCGTCACGCATCGTTACAAAAGTGTGACCCCTCCCCCCCTTTTTTTTTAAAGGTGCGTGACGTCATTTATGGACGGCCCCTTTAAACGTCCGTTTTAACACGGGCTTATACTTATGTTAATATGTGTACATTCTTCAAGTGATACTTTTTGTGACTGGGTCCAAATAAAACGTGTAAAAGCGTAGTAAAAAGGGGGGAAGGGCTAGCGGAAATTCCTTTCTTTATAAAGACAGAAATATTTGTTTCGGACAAGTACATAGTTTTTTATGTGACTAGAGTGAAGGCGGCACACTCATCCCGCCCAGGTTGAAACAAGCCATAGTTACGCCACCGTATATGTTTCTAAGGTTGGAACCAAACATATGCATGCCACCGTATATGTTTCTAAAGTTGGAACCAAACATATACATGCCACCGTATATGTTTCTAAAGTTGGAACCAAACATATACATGCCACCGTATATGTTTCTAAAGTTGGAACCAAACATACAATTGCCACCGTATATGTTTCTAAAGTTGGAACCAAACATATACATGCCACCGTATATTTTTCTAAGGTTGGAACCAAACATATACATGCCACCGTATATGTTTCTAAAGTTGGAACCAAACATATACATGTCACCGTATATGTTTCTAAGGTTGGAACCAAACATATACATGCCACCGTATATGTTTCTAAGGTTGGAACCAAACATATTCATGTCACCGTATATGTTTCTAAAGTTGGAACCAAACATATACATGCCACCGTATTTGTTTCTAAGGTTGGAACCAAACATACACATGCCAGCGTATATGTTTCTAAGGTTGGAACCAAACATATACATGCCACCGTATATGTTTCTAAGGTTGGAACCAAACATATACATGCCACCGTATATGTTTCTAAGGTTGGAACCAAACATATACATGCCACCGTATATGTTTCTAAAGTTCGAACCAAACATATACATGCCACCGTATATGTTTCTAAGATAGGAACTAACAATAGATAGGTCACCGTATATGTTTCTAAATTAGGAACTAACAATAGATAGGTCACCGTATATGTTTCTAAGTTAGGAACTAACAATAGATAGGTCACCGTATATGTTTCTAAGGTAGGAACTAACAATAGATAGGTCACCGTATATGTTTCTAAGATAGGAACTAACAATAGATAGGTCACCGTATATGTTTCTCAGGTAGGAAATTACTATAGATAGGTCACCGTATATGTTTCTCAGGTAGGAAATTACTATAGATACGACACTTTATATGTTTCTTAGAAATGATTTCATTTAAAATTTAGCATTATAAATACAAAATTTAATGTTAAACGCTTCAGAATGTTCGTGTTACAAGTTTATCAAAACAATCCTTTCACATATCTTTGAGAAAACTATTGGCCATTACACAGGACTTAATCAATCTGATTTTTTTAAATAAAAAAGGGATAAATTTAAAGAAATATTTATTGTTCTCACCGGTCGCTATATTCCCTTTATTTAAGATGTATAAAAATTGTCTAGCCACGTCGAGATACACTGTACAGCATTCGGTCCCTTGATCTCGGCTTAAAAACACCACGTTGCCAAACAATGGTGGGTTGATGTGAGAATGTCGATGTATAGCTGACTGCAAACAATGAGCTCAAAGATAGGTATCGTCTGCTTTGTGCAACACATCCCTCATATCAATTTATAGATATATAATTTAAAAAAAGGAAAACTGTATGATCTTCATTTGGGATTTGATCTCTATTGTCTGCCTCCTTGCCCCGAAGCTGAGATTCGTCTTACATTCATGCCGCTATATTCTGATTGGCCGTGGGCTCGAGTCTCGCTTTACCAGGGCTGTTCAAACTATTTACAAAGAGGGCCATTTTCAAAGAAGTAAAAACAAATATGCCTCGGGGCGGGTTAAGATAACAGGAACTAAAATGATAGTCGTTAAGATTGGGTTTTTTTTTGTTGTACTTTGTAAAAGTGATATATACTTTATTTTATTATTAATTAATTAATTAATTTTTTGGGGGGTGGGGGTAGGAACAATCCTTTCACGATTTTCGAGGATATTTAAAAAGTTCCTTGTACCATCATTCGAAATTTAGAAATAGTGGATACATAATTACCAAGTTATAAAATAATTTAAAAAATTTTTTCTTCTACTTACCTTGCAATTAATAAAATTAGCTGAAATATAACTAAAGCCAAAAACGTTGGGTGATAATTTGAGATGAGATTAAGTACACCGATGCCGCTTTCATTTTATTGTTTGAGAGGTCAAAAATAAATAATATTAAGACATCAATTTGGACGTTATCGATTTTAGTACACAAAATTGCACAGAACTTTTTCGGCTTGTTGTAATAAATACTCCGATTAAAAAAAAACGTCATGGATTTTTGTTATTTAACATCCTATTTTGTATTTAAAACATCTTAAAGTTTCGGCTTTTCTAATGCATATAGTTTCGTCTTTAGTGAATTTTTATTTTGATCAGCTAATTATTTAAGATAGGCCAAGGGCCTGTTAAAATTTAATTGTGGGCCGCATTTTGCCCGCGGGCCGAACTTCTAACACATCTGGACTAGTCAAGCTACGTTTATGCTGGTGTCAAATATATCATCATCATCATCATCCTCAGTGGCGCTACAGCCCATGTAGGGCCCTGGCCTGCTCCACCACAGCATCATCATCAGTGACGCTACAGCCCATGTAGGGCCCTGGCCTGCTCCACCACAGCATCATCATCAGTGACGCTACAGCCCATGTAGGGCCCTGGCCTGCTCCACCACACCATTCCATTCGGATCGATCGATGGCTTTCCTTCTCCATGCCCGAACCCCCAGCAGTTGTAGGTCCGTTTCCACATCATCGATCCACCTCACTCTTGGTGGACCAGTGAGTCGCCTGCCATCCTAGTTTCTGCCTGTAAATAATTGTTGGTGCTCTACACTCTGGCATCCTTTCAACAAGTCAAGCTGAGTACATTGCATGTGGCTATTGGTATCTCATGTTTGTGGACAGGCAATGGGTCTTAATTAAGTGTCATCAGTCACAATTTCTTTTTGTGGTTTTGTTTTCGTAACTGTAGTTTTTAACATGACAGGGTCGTCAGCCCTGTGCACAACCTTGTGGGGGGGGGGTGGCTCTTGTAGCTCTCAGGATAGCTGCCTTTGTTCGGGTTGGGTCCCTAGCCTATGTGGATCTCTCCACTTCCTGTTAGGCACCAGGTTCTGATTTTGTTCCGCCACGGGTATTTTATTTCCCCGGTATCCTCCATATCTGGAGGGCTTTACCCTATCCGCCAACTGGGGAGGCGCTCCATGGAAGATCAGTATCTCCCCCCGAGGGTGTCAAATATAGGCTAGGCTTATAGATCCTGTTAGGTTATCATCGCCCGAGGGTGTCAAATATAGGCTAGGCTGATAGATCCTGCTAGGTTATCATCGCCCGAGGGTGTCAAATATAGGCTAGGCTGATAGATCCTGTTAGGTTATCATCGCCCGAGGGTGTCAAATATAGGATAGGCTGATAGATCCTGTTAGGTTATCATCGCCCGAGGGTGTCAAATATAGGCTAGGCTAATAGATCCTGTTAGGTTATCATGCCCCAGTAAATTATTTTTTTAACTACATAGAAAACCAACATTTCTTTTTAACGATCTTTTGAATCCTGCTATAGGGCTGGTCGTTTCTATTAAACATCTATTAATAAAGCTAATTTATAACTAGGTCACTTCAAGTGGTCCCAAGGGGGTAACGAGTTAATATTTCCTCATTACGATTACAGCGAATGGGCTCGTGGAATATGACTAAAACTTGTTCAAAACCATACTTTTATAGAATTTTAAACAAATTTTCTCTATATATATTTCTCCTAAAAGACCATGTGCAAATGAGCATGACGAATGACCCTCGCTGGGGTCGAAAAATCACAGTTGGCAAGCGCGGTGGGATGAAAAGAAAAAAAAATATTTTTTTTTAAAAAGGACACGCTTTTATTTACCTAGAGAAAGTGCACTACAAAGAAGAAAATAAAATGTTTCTATAATAACAGGTGAAATGACTGAACCTATCCACTGCACATAAAAGCGTGGGGCACCCATCACAACTCATTTCTCTTTGCAGCTATTCTTTTGCATATAGATAAACATTTCTAATTAACATGATAGTAGCATGCATATGAATTATGATCAAAGTTTTTGAAATTTTTTAATGCTTATTAATATTCATAAAAAATTGTATTTATGTTTCACAGCCCTTTACACGATAGCGAGTTGTGATGAGCGCCCCACGCTTTTATGTGCAGTGGATAGGTTCAGTCATTTCACCTGTTATAATAGAAAAATTTTATTTTCTTGTTTTAGTGCACTTTCTATATGTAAATAAAAGCGTGTCCGTTTAAAAAAAATATTTTAAAAATATTTTATTTTCTGCTTTTTATTATCAAAAATTTTTTAATCAATTTTCGACATAATCAATTCAATTTAATAAGTCAAACTTCATTATCGATAATTTAAATGTGATAGTGGTAAAAAGATAAATTATTAAAAAGATAAATTACAAATTGATTTATTAAAAGAAAAACAGTTTCCCCACTGAATTTAGAACCACGTTCCTCGTGGTCGTCAATCAATCACGCTATCGATCAGTCCAGCAGGCCTGACGAATTTTCGCTCTCTTTAAACATATAATAAAAACTCTTTACAAATCACTTCTGACATC
Source organism: Ampullaceana balthica (assembly GCA_944989445.1). Lineage (NCBI taxonomy): Eukaryota > Metazoa > Mollusca > Gastropoda > Lymnaeidae > Ampullaceana > Ampullaceana balthica. The sequence continues at coordinate 15,291 of CALYLW010000485.1, read as the reverse complement.
AACACATTGAAATTACTTGTATCCCTCTAGGCCAAATTGAGGTATGGTCTACTGATGTGAGTGATAATATAGACATAAACAAAAAACTAAAAATGCATTAATTTAATTACTGTACATTCGATCGATCTGAAACTTTGAAACAGTGCATTCATTGTCATCCAAGATCTATATGTGGTAAAATTTTAAGATCTCTAGGATAATCAGAAGTGGTTTAATTTTACGTTACAAGATTTGACGGAGGGATGGACGGATACAACATACAAACAGTGTGACTTAAATAAAAACGTGTAATAATAATAAGAATAAAAGCGTGTAATAAAAAATAAATGTTGGTGGGTGGCAACAAAGCTCCTTGCGTTCACTTGCCGTTCAGTCGCGTTTTTCCTACACAGAATAACATGTGATTCGTAGTGTAGTTGTTATCACGTCCGCCTTGCACGCAGAAATTCCGGGGATCAAATCCCAGCGGTAAAGTAACAATTAATCGAATAGATAATCGAATTTGATTTGGCCGGATTTATGAGGTGAAATCCGGCAGGAGAAATAGCCGGATTTGTAAAAATTGCCGGATTCCAGTTTTTCCGTAGCCGGAGCTATAATTAATAAATATTTTATCGCAAACTTGGCAAGCCGGATTTATGAAGCAAATTTCTGCCGGATCCACATTTGTAAATATGGCCGGATTCCGGATTTGCCTGAGCCGCAGGCGAAATCCGGTACATGAAATTAACTACCCTAAACATGACTAACCCTCGCTAGGGTCGGCCAAACACAGTTTATGTTTAAGGGATGGTAGAAATAAAGGGTGGGGGTGGGTAACAACAACAACAATATTTTCATTACTTCGTCTTGCTGTTTGTGTCCGTACTCTCACCCCCCCCCCAAACGTTCTTTGAACTATCTATGATGAGCAGAGCTGCGGCGTATGCAACGCCACGGGTCGTTTTTGTAAGGTTATATCATGTGATATGTAATATTATTCGAGTATGAATTTTGTAAATGTATCAGTGACTCTACCCTTGAGTCTTCATCATTCGCTTGTTCGTTCGTGATTTGTATTCATTCATGTCATACTCATACAACTAATACTAAAACTAATGATGTCATTTTAATTAAAGTCGTAAGCTTATTATTAGTTTATTATCGTATCACCCGTAAAAAATGACGGAAGTTTTCAAAATAAATATCCATCAGATTGAAAAATAACGTAATACAGGACTTTCATTTATTTCATTTATTTTTATGATTCATTTATTATCATATTGAACAATTTTTATGCGGAAAGTTCGAAAAGTGTTATTTTTGATGCAGTAATTTGTTGCACTGCTTTCTTAAATTAGAAAAGCATTACAAATTACATCCATACACACATAAAGACGACGGGGATTATGTATATTGATATTCAGTGAAATACTCCTAATGCGAAAACAATAAGAAAATACAATACTACTTTACCGACAACCTTGTATTTATTTTATAACACTCTTGAACGTGGAATTCTTTAAGCATGAAAAAAAAATAGAGTCCCCTCAAACTGGTTTTAAACGGTTTTCACTGTGGCTCAAATTGTGACAAGGTTTTAGTGGTGGCTCCGTTAAACTAATTGTCGTCTACTCTCCACCTTAAAGTATTCATCACACATTTCTAGTGTAGAGTGAAGTAAACAAACATTTTAATTACAAAATAGTTCACGAATTTTTATTGTACTTAAAAGAGATCAAATTAAAATATGGAACTTGTGTTGTATCGGAACAATTTGTTATAAAGCACGCACACAGATTCCTGTCTGGTTTGCCACTTTACTAACAGTGTTTATTGAGGACCTTGATGGGTAACTTGTTGTAATTCAAGACGTGTTGGGAAAGTTGGATTGCTCTTTAATATAAAGATGCATGTTTTTACCATTCACAAACTTCGAGTATTTCATTTGGAAATTGGTTGAAACGAGACACAACTGCAAAAACTGCAGACGTAGCTCAACCACAAAGGTGGTCTCCCTTACTCCTCAGTGAATTCATTTTTTTGACTTAAGGTCGCCTGATCATCGTCAGCATATCCACCACAAAAATCAGTTCTCTTGAATTAATGCAATCAAATAAGAAGAGTTTTAGATTCATCCATGACCAATCACACTCCAGTCAAGTCCATTAATTTTTTAAAAAAAATAAAGTCCATTCCATTAAAAGATGGTTAAAAGAAAGTTTTAATCCGTTAGGCTTCAAACTTTCTTTAAACGATCTTTTTAATGGATTGGACTTTTTAAATTATTTCTTTAAATTTATTATTTATTTTATTGATTTATGATTATATAAATCGATAAAAAAATGATTCAGCTTTTGAGAAGTATCTATCAATGTTCCCTCTAAGGTTTGTTGGTCTGTATGCAAAGTAAAAAAAAACAAAAAACAACACGTTTGCAAAGTTGCACAGCATTGATTAAGTGTGCAATAAAAAATTGTCGTCTACTCTCCACATAATAAAGTTTAACAAATTTTGCTGCATGGTAATTCTAAACTGCTTCGCTGTGTCGGTTTAAAAATATGCGTGGTCGCGCAGCCACGCAGCTTGAAGGGTACTGAAGCTCAAATTCAAAAATTATTTCTATGCTTAATTTTGTGGTTTTATTAGATAGTTAAAAATCGGTCATAATGGTAGTTTAACATTTTAATAAGAATTATTTTCGCATACCTTTCATCTATGTACTTCCTTCATTTATTCATGGCTTTCAGTCTTTCAGTTAGACTTCATTTCATCAATGTTGTTTTTAAAAAGTGAACCATTACCTGGTGAAAATGTTCCCTAAAGACCTGTGGTCACTGTAGAGGGCGTTGTTAACAATGGTCACTTGATTACTCAGCCCGCTAAGCTTCAGCGCCATCTGCACGCGAACTACGTTGACCATCAGCATCTCGACGCAGACCACTGTCCGGCCTAACGCCACTGCCCACAGGGTGTACTCGCCGATGTTGCAGCCGACATCAAACAACATCAGGCTCACGTCTTGCTTCAAACATACGAGACATCGTGTTTATATGCGCCATTTTATCAAACAACTAATCATGTCTAAAATTACATTTTCCCATTTGTATTGTTAAGAGGTAAATCACATAAACAGGCATGTCAACAAACTTATTATATTTTAATTTGTGTGTTATTGATTTAAATATAATTTTTGCATACATAAACTTATTACAATTTTACAAAACCTAATAATAATTGCAGAGCAAATCATTTCAGAAGAACAGGCGGGCTTCAGAGCAGGAAGAAGCATAACGGAGCAAATCTTTAACCTGCGCGTGCTTTGTGAAAAACATCTCCAACACTAGAGTGACCTCTATCATGTCTTTATAGACTTTAAAAAAGCGTTCGACAGAGTGTGGCATGTGGCACTGTGGGCAACTATGCACAAATTCAACATAAATGCAAACCTCATTGAAGTGATCAAGAACCTATACAACAGAGCAACCAGCGCAGTACTTGTCAACAGCAAGCTGGGAGATTGGTTCAAGACCATTGTTGGTGTCAGACAAGGTCATGGAAAATAGAAAATTCACAAGTGAGATTCGGATAAACGGGCAAAAACTCGAAGAGGTCTCCACCTTCAAATATCTAGGGGCCATAATAGCCGACGAAGGATCAAAGCCATAAATTCTTGCCATAGTGGCCCAAACAATGGCAACATTGAGTAAAATAAAGCACATCTGGCAAAACAAAAAGCTGTTCCGGAAATCAAAGATCCGGCTAATGCGCTCTCTGGCGATGTCGGTCTTCTTGTATGGTTGTGAGGCTTGGACGCTCACTGCAGACCTCAAAAGAAGAATCAATGCGCTAGAGATGAGATGTTTCAGAAAGATATTGAACATCTCCTACACAGCGCATATCACAAACGAAGTGGTCCGCAACACAATAAGTACTGTCATTGGCCCCTACGAGGACCTTCTTACCTCCATTAAGAAGAGGAAATTACGATGGTACGGACACGTGACAAGAACTGGAGGTCTCGCAAAAACTATATTGCAAGGCACAGCCCAAGGAGGAAGAAAAAGAGGCAGACAAAAGAAGAGATGGAAGGACGATATCGAAGAGTGGACCGGCCTGTCATTCAGCGACTCTCAAAGGGCAGCACAAGACCGGGACATAAGGCTTGAGATAGTGAGCAGTTCACGATGGTGCCACAAGGACCCAACGATGGATTAAGGGATAGTTCAAGTTCAATAATAATTGACTTCCCTCAGATAATAGGGATAAAAAGGGAGCAATATATACAATGTTTGGGTTGTTTTCAACTTAGTCATGGTGGTAACAGCAAAAAGATCTACAGGGATTTTTTATTGTGTTTTGTAATTGATGATTATATTATAAATATTCTGTAATCATATTTCAAATTATGTTTTTATTAGAAACTAATTTTTTCTTATGTGTATTTAAACTACTTTCTTGTAAAAAATTAAAATTTTATACTGTCAGGAAGGGTCTTAAACATAATCATAATACTAAACAGAACGAGGGACCAAGTCGACACGGAATTGCGATATACTCTGGTCCTCGAAAGGTATTGTGCATTAATAAAATTGCATCACCAAGAATCATTACAGAGCATGTCCTGGAATTGTAACCCTCCGACTATAGCTAAACAGGGAAAGGGAAAACATGGGGACACGATCTAGAGAGGGAAGTACTAAACGATGAATACATGATCCTTACACACATATTGTCAACTTTAAGTACCCAGTGATGAAAACATGACACTTACACACATATTATCAACTTGAAGTACCCAGTGATGAAAATATGACCCTTACACACATATTATCAACTTGAAGTACCCAGTGATGAAAACATGACCATTAGACACATATTATCAACTTGAAGTACCCAGTTATGAAAACATGACCCTTACACCCATATTATCAACTTGAAGTACCCAGTGATGAAAACATGACCAAAACGATGAATACATGATCCTTACACACATATCGTCAACTTTAAGTACCCAGTGATGAAAACATGACCCTTACACACATTATATCAACTTAAAGTACCCAGTGATGAAAACATGACCCTTACACACATAGTATCAACTTGAAGTACCCAGTGATGAATAAACCCGTATATACATAACTTCAAATTGAGTGAAAAAGTACATTCATGTACATGATATTGCATTTGGACTTTCTGGCCCAGCTTTACTCCAAGGAAGAAAGTTGGCGTCTTGACTCAATTCATGTACATGATAGTGCTGTTGGACTTTAAGGCCCACCTTTACGCACAGGAAGTAAGTTGGCGTCTTTTCTAATTTCATGTACATGATAGTGCAGTGAGCTCCTGTAGTTCTTTACTGCTCCCAGCCAAAAGATCTATGTCATCAGCAAATCGAACGTTGCATAAGGGTCTTCCGCCTATAGAGATGGATGTGTTGTGATCACTGAGAGTTTCTTGCATTATTTTTTCAAGGAAGATATTGGACAGGACAGGTGAGAGAATGCAGCCCTGGCGGACTCCGATCGTCGTTTTGAAGAAGTATGTACTGTAATATGCTACAGCAAATAAAGTCTGGAGGTCTCGACTAAGGTTTACTTACCTGGTATTGGTAACTAACAAGTGACTAGTGAAAGATATAAAACATTGTTCGTGTGAGAAATCAATGGCCCTTGTTAATTTTTTTTTAAAAACTTTCCTTTAATTTACAGACCCTCCTTCTATACTGACTATTCTATTAATGCATCATACGTTATTTGTTAATTAATAAAATTAAATATTTTGTACTAACGTAAAGACCATGCGTTACTGTCTGGTTCAACTTCAACGTAGTATTCAGGCCCGGACTTAACAGACTAAGGGCCCCTAGGCACTTGACATTCTGGCCCCCCCCAAACCATCTCGAAGCTATTTTGGAAAGTTTGCAATTTAAATTCACTAGTACAGAACATACAATTTTAATTGACTTTAATTAATAACTTTAATAAACATCAGAATAATACAGTCTATGTTACTATACTTACGTTATTGAATAAAATTTATAGAATCCTACGACGAACTTTCTTTTGTGCAAAAGAACGAATGACGTCATCATAGTCAATTGACTTCATTATTTCTGACTCTATGTACATTACAGAGAATAAATTGAGCCTGTTTTCTCCTATGTTTGATCTTAAGTAATTCTTTACTCTCTTTAGCGCTGAGAACGACCGTTCTGCTGAGCAGTTTGACGCTGGTGTGCACAACAGTATTCGGAGCGCAATTCCTACGTTTGAATAAATGTCCAAAAAGTCTTTTTCCGTTAAGTATTTGTATAGATTCAGTGACGATAACTCCATAACTTCATCATTCGATAACAAATGAGCTTGCAAGTGTAGGCACTCGTTTTCCAAAGTCATATCCAAATGCCCGGATAAAAAGTTATAAGGTTTCTGGCTCCTTCTAGGATGTCTTTAGATTCCAAAACATGTAGTTTCGTAAGAAAGTCAAACTTTTTACTTAACTCCTCATAAGCAGATCCGCGTCTCCGTAGATCTGTAATTAGTTATTCTATAATGACGTTATAAATGGTACCTCTGAATCTTTCCCTTCCAGAGAATTCGGTCTCATTTCTTTTGCTTCGTCGAACTGGACTTTATGCTTACGTTTACACTGCATGTCAAATGCATAGCTATTTTCACAGGACTTTTCAATAACTTTCGATTAATAATGATCAAATGTACTGGGTTTCCTTAAATGTTCTAGGTATGTTACCAAAGACTGATACAGTTCAACGATTTTACCCAGGTCGATGAAAAGAAAAGTGTCACCTGGTCCGGCGTGAAGCGTCTCTGTTCCGTACCGCGTCCCTCGACACACTGGCTCCCTATTCCGTGGCTCCACGGCTTCGACTCGTGGCACCCTGTCTTCTCTCTTGCCTCCCTGGCTTCCTATTCACCGATCTAACATTTTCTCTGTCACAATATTGATGACCAAAGGTATGCAGGGGAAATTGTAGAAGGCCATCTAGTTGAAGGCATTAAAACTAACTTCATTGAAACCTTTGGCAGGTCCCCATTAACTACCTGTGACATCTCCCTGGCCTCTGCTCAAGTCAGTCGACATTAAAAATTGTTCTCCCGGTCCATGTCAATTATCTGTAATCTGAAACCCAAATCCCGGCTCCGGCGGTGTCTTGTCCTGTGTGTGGTATGGGGAGGGGGGGGAAGTCGGGGTCGTGAAGTTTTTTTTTACTGGTGGTGCAATCTGTCATACCCACCCTACGCCATCTCCACAATATCGCAACAGCATCTCAGATCGCGGCTTACAATGACAAACCAACACAAACGAACCCGTGCACTTGCCTACTGGGCAGTGTATGCAAAATGAAGTAAAAATATTTATTATACTATTATTTTCGATAAATCGTTTTGATAATGAAGCCAGGCTTTTGGGCTTATGTAAAGATTCCACCACCGGGGCCCCTTGGCTGGCTGGGGCCCTAGGCCCGGGCCTTGTGGGCCTAGGCGGAAATCCGGCCCTGGTAGTATTTCAAATTCAGCTATGAACAAAACTTCAATTTCTAGCCATCGACTAACGAGGTTACTGACGCAAATACCATGGCATGCTGCATATTCAAAACCTTCTTTTAAAGCAGAAATTTATTATGGTCTACACCAATGCTTCTCAAACTTTTTAGTATTGCGGACCAGCAGGATTTTTTCCATTGTACCAGGGACCGGTGAACTATTTTCCGTGTACAGACGTGGTAGTGAAATGTCCTTTCTTGGTAACTTCTGCGGACGGACATAGGATGGCCCACAGACCGGCACCGTCCGCGGACCACCACTTTGAGAAGCACTGGTCTACAATACAACGTATTGTTCAAAAAAAATATGTTTAAAGAAATATTTTCAGCTTCGATTGCTTACGTTGTAAGTGACATAAGTCATTAATTATAATCGGTTATATCTTATCTTATCTTCTCTTATCTGTTTACAGACGCTCCTTCTATACAGAAGATTATTGCGTCCTACGCTTATCTATGGTTTGTGTTTAGTCCTGCATTTTTATTAGAGATTTAAATGTTGATAAAGTGTTGGTTTTCCTGGATTCTTCAGGCAACCCATTCCACGCCCGAATTCCGGACGGGAAGAAGGAAAACTTGTATGTGTTTGTTCTTGCATACGGAATAAGAAAGGTGTTTTTATCCTTATGTCTATCTGAGGGTTGTATTAAGTTATCTTTGTGTTGTATTTCTAAATTAGAATTAATTGCTTTATGTATGATTACTACTTTGCTCTTGGTTCTTCTATCCTCTAGTGTTTCAAGGTTTAATGATTTAACTAATGGTGTTATTCTTGTCAGTTTCGAATATTCTCCAGTAATGAATCTGGCAGCTCATTTTTTGAATTTGTTCTAGTTTATCAATGTTTTCTTTGGTGGATGGGTCCCATACAGAAGATGCATATTCTAGTACAGGTCTCACCAAAGTGAGGTAGCATTTTAGTTTTATATCTCTATTACATTTGTTAAAGTTCCTTTTTATAAAGCCTAAGGTTTTGTTTGATTTTTTAATAACTTCATTGACATGGGGATTCCATGATAGTTTCTCATTTATTAAGACTCCTAAGTATTTTGCATCTTTAGTTTGGGTCAGTTCTTTTCCATAAATGTAATATTTTGAATTTATTTGCTTCTTTTTCTTTGTTACTCTTAACAGTTGACACTTTTAAATTGCCTCACAGTGGTGGCATGATATACCTCAAAGTGGTGACATGAAATACCCCACATTGGTGACATGAAATACCTCACAGTGGTGGCATGAAATACCTCACAGTGGTGGCATGAAAGGACATACCTCTGTGGTGGCATGAAAGGAAATAACTCACAGTGGTGACATGAAATACCTCACAGTGGTGGCATGAAAGGACATACCTCACAGTGAAGGCATGAAATATCTCACAGTTGTGGCATGAAATACCCCACAGGGGTGACATGAAATACCTCACAGTGGTGGCATGAAATACCTCACAGTGGTGGCATGAAAGGACATACCTCAGTGGTGGCATGAAAGGAAATAACTCACAGTGGTGACATGAAATACCTCACAGTGGTGGCATGAAAGGACATATCTCACAATGGTGGCATGAAAGGACATACCTCACGTTGGTGGCATGAAAGGACAGACCTCATAGTGGCGACATGAAATACCTCACAATGGTGACATGAAAGGACATACTTCACAGTCGTGGCATGAAATACATCACAGTGGTGGAATGAATTGACATACCTCACAGTGGTTGCATGAAAGGACATACCTCACAATGGTGACACGAAAGGACATACCTCACAGTGGTGGAAGGAAAGCACATACCTAACAGTGTTGGTATGAAAGGACATACCTCACAGTGGTGACATGAAATACCTCACAATGGTGACATGAAAGGACATACCTCACATAGGTGGCATGAAACACCTCACAGTGGTGGCATGAAATACCACACAGTGGTGGCATGAAAGGACATACCTCACAGGGGAGGCATGAAATATCTCACAGTTGTGGCATGAAATACCCCACAGTGGTGACATGAAATACCTCACAGTGGTGGCATGAAATACCTCACAGTGGATGCATAAAAGGACATACCTCATAGTGGTTGCATGAAAGGACATACCTCACAGTGATGGCATGAAAGGACATACCTCACAGTGGTGGCGTGAAATGACATACCTCACAGTGATGGCATGAAAGGACATACCTCACAGTGGTGGCATGAAAGGAAAAACCTCACAGTGGTGACATGAAATACCTTACAGTGGTGGTATGAAAGGATATACCTCACAGTGTTTGCATGAAAGGACATACCTCACAGTGGTTGCATGAAAGGACATACCTTACAGTGGTTGCATGAAAGGACATACCTCACAGTGGTGGCATGTAAGGTCATACCTCACATTGGTGACATGAAATACCTCACAGTGGTGGCATGAAATACCTCAGAGTGGTGGCATGAAAGGACATACCTCACAGTGGTGGCATGAAAGGACATACATCACAGTGGCGACATGAAATACCTCACAATTGTGACATGAAAGGACATACCTCAAAGTGGTGGCATGAAATACCTCACAGTGGTGACATGAAATACTTCACAGTGTTGACATGAATTACCTCACAGTGGTGGCATGAAATACCTCACAGTGTTTGCATGAAAGGACATACCTCACAGTGGTTGCATGAAAGGACATACCTCACAGTGGTGGCATGAAAGGACATACCTCACAGTGGCGACATGAAATACCTCACAATGGTGACATGAAAGGACATACTTCACAGTCGTGGCATGAAATACATCACAGTGGTGGAATGAATTGACATACCTCACAGTGGTTGCATGAAAGGACATACCTCACAATGGTGACACGAAAGGACATACCTCACAGTGGTGGAAGGAAAGCACATACCTAACAGTGTTGGTATGAAAGGACATACCTCACAGTGGTGACATGAAATACCTCACAATGGTGACATGAAAGGACATACCTCACATAGGTGGCATGAAACACCTCACAGTGGTGGCATGAAATACCACACAGTGGTGGCATGAAAGGACATACCTCACAGGGGAGGCATGAAATATCTCACAGTTGTGGCATGAAATACCCCACAGTGGTGACATGAAATACCTCACAGCGGTGGCATGAAATACCTCACAGTGGATGCATAAAAGGACATACCTCATAGTGGTTGCATGAAAGGACATACCTCACAGTGATGGCATGAAATTTTAATTTCCAGGGCACTGTTCAATAGAAATTTAAATTTCCAGGGCCGTGTCCAATATAAATGTAAATTTCCAGGGCACTGTTAAATAGAAATTTTAATTTCCAGGGCACTCTTTAATAGAAATGTAAATTTCCGGGGCCCTGTTATATAGAATTTTTAACTTCCAGGGCACTGTTCAATAGCCATATAAATTTCCAGGGCCCCGTTCAATAGAACTTTAAATTTCCACGGCCCTGTTCAATAGAAATGTAAATTTCCAGGTCTCTATAGAAGAGAAATGTAAATTTCTAGGGCCCTGTTCAAAAGAAATGTAAATTTCCAGGGCCCTGTTCAATAGAAATTTTAATTCCCAGGGCACTGTTCAATAGAAATTTAAATTTCCAAGGCCCTGTCCAATATAAATGTAAATTTCCAGGGTCCTTTTCAATAGAAATTTTAATTTCCAGGTAACTGTTCAATATAAATGTAAATATACTGGGGCATGTTCAATAGAAATTTAAATTTCCAGGGCCTTATTCAATACAAATTTTAATTTCCAGGGCCCTCTTCAATAGCATTTTAAATTTCCAGGACCCTCTTCAATAGACATTTTCATTTCCAGGGCACTTTTTGATAGAAATTTTAATTTCCAGGGCCCTGTTCAATCGAAAAATATAAATTTACAGGGCCCAGTTTAATAGAAATTCAAATAATTCAGGGTCCTGTTCAATATAAATTTAAATTTCCATAACCCAGTTAAATATCAATTTAAATAACCCGGGCCCTTATCATTAGCAATTTTGATAACCCTGGCCCTATTCAATAGCAATTTAAATATCCCGGGCCCTATTCAATAGAAATTTTAATTTCCAGGTCCCTGTTGAATAGAAATTTTAATTTCCAGGGCTCTGTTAAATAGACATGTAAATTTCTAAGGCCCTGTTCAATAGACATTTAAATTTCCAGGGCCCTCTTCAATGGAAATGTAAATTTCCAGGGCCTAGTTCAAGAGGAATGTAAATTTCCAGGGCCCTGTTCAATACAAATTAAAATTTGCAGGGCCCTGTTGAATAGAAATGTAAATTTCCAGGGCCCTCTTCAATAGCATTTTAAATTTCCAGGGACCTGTTCAATAGACATTTTTAATTCCGGGGCACTTTTCAATAGAAATTTAAATTTCCAGGGCCCTGTTCAAGAGAAATATCTATTTCCAGGGCCCTGTTCAAACAAAAAATATAAATTTCCAGGGCCCAGTTCAATAGAAATTCAAATAATTCAGGGCCCTGTTCAATATAAATTTAAATTTCCATAACCCAGTTAAATAGCAATTTAAATAACCCGGCCATATTCAATAGCAATTTTAATTTCCAGGGCCCTGTTCAATAGAATTTAAATTTCCAGGGCACTATTCAATAGAAATTTCATCTTCCAGAGCCTTTTCAATAGAACTGTAAATTTCCAGGGCTCTGTTCAAGAGAAAGGTAAATTTCCAGGGCCCTGTTAAAGAGAAATTTAAATTTCCAGGGCCATGATCAAGAGAAATATACCTTTCCAGGGCCCTGTGCAATAGAAATTAAAATTTCCAGGGCCCTGTTCAATAGAAATGTAAATATCCAGGTCCCTATAGAAGAGAAATGTAAATTTCCAGGGCCCTGTTAAATAGAATTTTTAACTTCCAGGGCACTGTTCAATAGCCATATAAATTTCCAGGGCCCCGTTCAATAGAACTTTAAATTTCCACGGCCCTGTTCAATAGAAATGTAAATTTCCAGGTCTCTATAGAAGAGAAATGTAAATTTCTAGGGCCCTGTTCAAAAGAAATGTAAATTTCCAGGGCCCTGTTCAATAGAAATTTTAATTCCCAGGGCACTGTTCAATAGAAATTTAAATTTCCAAGGCCCTGTCCAATATAAATGTAAATTTCCAGGGTCCTTTTCAATAGAAATTTTAATTTCCAGGTAACTGTTCAATATAAATGTAAATATACTGGGGCATGTTCAATAGAAATTTAAATTTCCAGGGCCTTATTCAATACAAATTTTAATTTCCAGGGCCCTCTTCAATAGCATTTTAAATTTCCAGGACCCTCTTCAATAGACATTTTCATTTCCAGGGCACTTTTTGATAGAAATTTTAATTTCCAGGGCCCTGTTCAATCGAAAAATATAAATTTACAGGGCCCAGTTTAATAGAAATTCAAATAATTCAGGGTCCTGTTCAATATAAATTTAAATTTCCATAACCCAGTTAAATATCAATTTAAATAACCCGGGCCCTTATCATTAGCAATTTTGATAACCCTGGCCCTATTCAATAGCAATTTAAATATCCCGGGCCCTATTCAATAGAAATTTAAATTTACAGGGCCCTTTTCAAAAGAAATGTAAATTTCCAGGTCCCTGTTCAATAGAAATTTTAATTTCCAGGTCCCTGTTGAATAGAAATTTTAATTTCCAGGGCTCTGTTAAATAGACATGTAAATTTCTAAGGCCCTGTTCAATAGACATTTAAATTTCCAGGGCCCTCTTCAATGGAAATGTAAATTTCCAGGGCCTAGTTCAAGAGGAATGTAAATTTCCAGGGCCCTGTTCAATACAAATTAAAATTTGCAGGGCCCTGTTGAATAGAAATGTAAATTTCCAGGGCCCTCTTCAATAGCATTTTAAATTTCCAGGGACCTGTTCAATAGACATTTTTAATTCCGGGGCACTTTTCAATAGAAATTTAAATTTCCAGGGCCCTGTTCAAGAGAAATATCTATTTCCAGGGCCCTGTTCAAACAAAAAATATAAATTTCCAGGGCCCAGTTCAATAGACATTTTTAATTCCGGGGCACTTTTCAATAGAAATTTAAATTTCCAGGGCCCTGTTCAAGAGAAATATCTATTTCCAGGGCCCTGTTCAAACAAAAAATATAAATTTCCAGGGCATTAGTAGGCCTGACAGGACGTAACACAACAGCGAACGTTTCGGCAAAGAGCCTTCTTCAACGGACAAATAGTACACAAATGAAACGAATAAAACGAAATAATAGAAAAAACACTTAGCTTCGGTGAAATCCAAGTAGTCCAGTAGAGATAAAGCAAGGAGAGAAAAGTAAGAGCTTAAATAGGAAAGGAAAGGGTGGGTGTGGCCAATCAATCAGCTTGTCAGTGCGAACACAACGTTGATCCCATGTGGTGTAAGAGTCCCATATTCATGGATTAGTCTATTCTCCAGACTGACCCGGCCGGGTGTGTTTGTACAAGAAACCAAGGCGGTGACAGACATGTCATCGACGCCCATGTGGTCCCGTCCATTGAAGTGTCGGGAGACAGGACACTGTTTGTCTTGTTTAATGGCACGTACATGTTCCGCGATACGGCAAGAGAGTAACCTCCCCGTTTCACCAATGTACTTCAAAGGACAGCGCTTACACACAATGGTGTAGACCACATTGCGGCTAGTACAAAGAAAAGGCGTTGGAAATGGTGGAGTTTTTTAGACAAAGGTCTTACCCTGAAGCTATACTTCAATCTGCACTTCAGCGAGTTAAAAACTTCACTCGTGCCGACGCTTTTGTATCACGCTCCAGTGATAGTAATGAAAGGAGCAAATTGGTGCTCACATACCATCCCCACAACATCAGAGCAAAGGAAATATTTGTGAAAAACCGCACCATTCTCCTCGCGGACCCTGAGACAAACAACATATTTTCCACCCCACCCCTCATTGTATTCAGGAGGGACAAAAATCTGCGAGACCTATTGGTTCGTAGCCGTCTGCTTATTCCGTCCTCCCATCTGGGCACTAAGCCATGTGGTCGTAATCGCTGCAAGACATGTCCCTTTGTTACCCAGACGGACCAGATTGTCTTCCCTAAGGGGACATTCAAGATTAGGAATGGCTATCTTTGTACTAGCCGCAATGTGGTCTACACCATTGTGTGTAAGCGCTGTCCTTTGAAGTACATTGGTGAAACGGGGAGGTTACTCTCTTGCCGTATCGCGGAACATGTACGTGCCATTAAACAAGACAAACAGTGTCCTGTCTCCCGACACTTCAATGGACGGGACCACATGGGCGTCGATGACATGTCTGTCACCGCCTTGGTTTCTTGTACAAACACACCCGGCCGGGTCAGTCTGGAGAATAGACTAATCCATGAATATGGGACTCTTACACCACATGGGATCAACGTTGTGTTCGCACTGACAAGCTGATTGATTGGCCACACCCACCCTTTCCTTTCCTATTTAAGCTCTTACTTTTCTCTCCTTGCTTTATCTCTACTGGACTACTTGGATTTCACAGAAGCTAAGTGTTTTTTCTATTATTTCGTTTTTTTTCGTTTTATTCGTTTCATTTGTGTACTATTTGTCCGTTGAAGAAGGCTCTTTGCCGAAACGTTCGCTGTTGTGTTACGTCCTGTCAGGCCTACTAATACCCTGTTTTTATTTTATGCATTTACCTTTTTAAAAGCCTGATTGCAGTCTCACCCCCATTACTTTATTTAAATTTCCAGGGCCCAGTTCAATAGAAATTCAAATAATTCAGGGCCCTGTTCAATATAAATTTAAATTTCC
>CALYLW010000484.1:678410-749361 GCA_944989445.1 Ampullaceana balthica | reverse complement strand
CATAGCCTTACAACTGTTGTAATTAACCAAACTTGTCCGAGACTTGCCCCTAATGAGTGGATCCAGCACCAGCATTTACTTTTGTAATTACAGTGAAAATCATTGTACGACTGCAATCTTTTTTTTTAAATAATTAATAGAGGAGTTCTTTTTTAAAGTATGGTAGTGATAGGAGATGAAGAAGGAGTGAAAAGGGGGGGGGCTAGATAAACAAAATTGGCTCATATCAACCAGTAACTCAATATTTTCAGTGTATTTCAAAGCCAAAGGCAAGGTCATTACTATCATTTCCCACCATTCATAAACTGCGGTCTATTTTACTTATTTGAACAATTCAAAGAACCAAATCCTCTTTGTGCTAAATGATTTTTTTTTATGTTCCAAGAAAAAAGGTATATCGAAATTCATTGTTGTTTGTCGTGGACTGTATTTTATTTCCGGTTGACAGTTATTTCTCTTAAAGCGTTTTCATGTTAAACGTATTTCACAGCATATATTTCAAACAAAACTTTTTAATTTGATAGATTTTTTGCGAGCCGAAATGTGAACACAGGAGAGCCCAAGTTTGACAACCGTTTGTATAGACATTGCAGCAACATTTTAACGGGTACCCGGGTGCAATTTTACTACTCGGATTATAGCTTGTCAACGGGTACGCAGCTTGCCGGATGCCCGGGTTCCCGGGTACCCGTTGACAGGCCCACTGAGGACTATTAATGTTCTTCTATAGTTTTTATTCTACATGGTTTATATTGCCAACTAGCTTATTATTTTAATGAAACTATTATTTTTAGTACATCGATTAGTCCCGCAGCAAAATTGGTCTTGACCTAATTTTCATTTGTTTTTTTTTAGTAGTTGTAGCTAGTACATGTATTGTACTTATGCTTGCTAGTAATGTGCAGTAAGCTTTATCTGCTTTTTTACAAAACATTTTAACAATTTTTCTTTATTCATGTATATCTTGAGAAAATTATGAAATTAAAAAGTCGAAAAATGCATCTAAGAAAAGTTAACAAAAATAGTATTGTTTTAAAAATGATAATCAGAAATTATCTTAAGCGCAGGATTTGATTTAAAATATATTACGTAAAACATGTACTTTCATTAATTTAACACTTTGTATAACAGCTTTGTTCCTTCCTGTGTAATGACCATATACATCGGAAAATGTAATGACAATTCCAGGAAATACAGTTTGAAGTTCATTTTGCATAATTGATTTTACATTTACGTGTTATTCATTAGTATATCAATCATTTTTTTAAATTTCAAAAAAAAATATTTTTTTAGAGGGTGGGGGGGGGGTCAAAATGTCTATTTTGTTTAACTTGTGGCTTATATTTTGTCCTAAGAGATTCCTTTTAAATGTATCTCTCTGTGATAAGCATCTGTAATAAATTGCTAAGGAAATTAACCTCATTCTTTAGTATCAGAGTTGACCTAAATATCATTTATTAAGAGTTGCGATTAATAACTTTCAAGTTGTGCTGCAAATGTTATTCAATGTTAATTTTTCCATGAGTAATTTTTATTTATACAAGAATATTTTGCATCTGTTAGCTTAAATTATCTCTTTTAAATTTCGGTGAATTTTAATTTTCATTGTTTTTTAAATTACAGAATGTCCGACTGAACAAAAATTATCTGGTAGCCAGTTTAGGAAACGAAGATTAAAGGCAACAGAATCCATTAAAACACAAGATTTGGCCTTTGAAACGTTTTTAAAAAGTAAATTCTAGGCCATGTGAAAGTGAAGAGAATAAAAATGTTGAGGACAACATTGAAGTTGAGGACGCTGTTGCTCCAACAGAGCAATGTTCATCAATTTCTGCAACCTCGTCTGACACACAGAGGCATAATCGTGGCATGCAACAAGAAGACAAAGAGGAAGGAACGAAAGAGTTAGAAAATATATCGCATTTGCAGATGGAGACAGATGATAATCGTCCAGATACTTTGGTTTTGAATTGTGATCCAGGGCTATGACCTGAAAGTATTTCTGATTGAGAAAGAATGTATCTTTCGAAAGCAGGTCCGTCGTCTCCTATGTACAACTTTGATTTCCCGTCTGATACGTGCGGACGTAGGTTCACATCAAACAACTATATAAGACATCTTAGCAATGGAGAGAAAATCCACAGGAATTGGTTGGTGTATTCTGTAGCCAAAGATTTAGTTGTTTTTTTTCTACTGCAAACTTTTTGCAACGGCGACATCTTCTTTGTTAGCAGATTTTGGTTATAGAGCTTTGCGGCTTATAGTGCAAACCCTTAAAAAAATATGAAACAACAAAAAAAAACATGTTGAATCCCAAAAGAGCTGTTTAGAATTTAGTAGCCGTTTAAAATCTTAACAAACAATAGATGAAAGTTCTCAAAGATTTTGGAATGCTTAAACTCAGCACTGGAAATCTGTTTTTTTCAACGTGTATTTTCAATCTTCAAACTTTTAGGAGAAAGCTGCTTGGCGTTTAGATGTAGCATTGAAAAATCATATGAACATGATAATTGACTATTTCTAAAGCTAGTCCAAAAATTAGCTGAATTGCATCCTGTCATGGAAGAGCATGTTAGGAGGGCTATTAATAAACAACATAAAAGAACCACATACTCGAGTATGACCATTCAACATCAGATAATTAACCTAATTGCAATAACGTCAAAATTCATATATTAGATGAAGTGAAAAAATCAAAATATTACTCAATTATATTAGACTGCACATCAGAATTAAGTAAAACAGAAAAAATGACCTTCGTTATAAGTTATGTGTCGATTGAACAAGAAAACATCAACATTCATGAACATTTTTGGGGATTTCTTCCGATTGAATTAAAATATCAATAAGTCAACAACGTTTTAATGTACTTCGAGAGCTAGAAAAACTGGGTTTGCCTTTAGAAAACATGAGAGACCAAGGATATGATAATGGGGTGAACATGAAAGGAGAACATGCGGGGTTGCAAGTTGCAAGCAAAGATAATAAACATCAATCCTCGTGCTTTTTATGGACCATTCTTTTGAATCACGTTGGAGAACTAACCTTAAAACCTCTTAGTGACACTAGGTGCAAAAGCCGAATTGATGCTATAAAGCCTTTGATGTATCAGATCGGTCAAATATATGATGCATTGCTTACGATTTTCGATAACAAAGATATGGATAGCTCAATCACAGTTGAAGCATCTGGACTACTTACACAAATAAAACAATTTACATTTCTTTGTTCTGTTGTGATATGGTATGAGGTAAAAAAACCACGTCAATCCCATTAGTAAACTCAGGCAGAGCAAAAATTATAATATAGCATTGGCAACAAAACTTGTGGAAATTTCAAAACATTGTTTTAACAATTTGAGATCGGACAATCAATTCCATGTCATCCTTTTTGATGCTTGCGAAATGGCATCCAAAATAGATGCCCATAAAAAATTTGAGTCAATACCAAGACATCGAGATCGTTGGAAGAAAAGAGAGTTTGGTGAAAATCAGCATGAGCCCATAATTGATGCACAGGTAAAATAATAAATTGAATTCTTTTACCACCTTTTTGACACTGCAATAAAATCTTTAGAACAAAGATTTCTTCAGCTGCAACATCCTGTTTTCTAATAATAATATATATGAACTAAAAGATGTCAATTCTTCTATAATTTTAGAAAATTGCAAAAATTTAGAAACCATTTTAACTTATTTAGAATCATCGGATATAAATAGCAGGGAAGTTTGTGATGAAATATCAGTGGTATGTTCTCTATTGGAAAAAAGATTTAGTGCCTTTGGAAGTTTTGAAATTCATAACAAAAATTAATTATGGTGGAAATTTGAGCATTGCTTTAAGAATCGTACTAACTCTTCAATTAAGTGTTGCATCCGGCGAACGTAGTTTTTAAAAAACTAAAACTAATCAAGAAATATTTGAGAACAACATCACAAACAAGATTGTCAGACCTCGCAATATTAGCAATTGGGTTTGAACTTAGCAACAGCTAAGATTTTTCTAAATTGGTATAAAGAATTCTCTGAACTAAAAGTTCGTAGGAAAAACATTGTCTGAAATACTCATATTAATTCTTTCTTTTAAAAAAATATAAATAAAGCGGTAAAGCAAAAATGTATAACTAGTATTTTTGTTAAATACGAAGTTACAGTGTTGTCATATGTTGTTGTTTCGTTGTGGTTTTTTTACGTATTGCTAAAAATATTTTAAAAGCATTATCAGTATACCCTTGTTTAGAATATCTCTATTATAATTGTACAGGGGCGCAATTTTTTACTTTTGCACGGAATGGTTCAAGGGCTAAGTCCGGCCCTGTGTGTGTGTATATATATATATATTAGAGTGACCCAACACATTTTTTTTTGATTTTTCTAAATTTAAGCTCTGCATTGTGTTCTGCCAGAAAAAAAGTGTTTTCTGAAAAAATGAATACAATCGTGAAATATTTAGGGGTTGCACAAAGGCAATGAAAACATTGATTTGGTACTAAATAGTAATTTAACGGTTTATGTTGAATGTTTAGTGTTAAACATGAAATAACAACCTCAAAACAAATAAAATAATAGAATGCAACAAAGCAAAATGTTTACTATTTATGGATGTCATAGTCACTGACTGCTTTTTGCTAGTCCAGTAACCACTGTAGTCTTCTTGGCATCCGGATATAATCGTCTGTGTTCTTGCACCACCTGAAGTAAGAATTGCTTCTGATCTTCCTTTCTGCATAAAACCTCATTGAAATCCTGAATCAGTTTCACTCCTCTTTCGGCTGTGTCATTAACAACTTTCAAATTGGTTACAACCTTTTCTGCATGTTTGTATTCATTGTTGCTGCTCCATGTTTCAGGCGACATCTCAAGGAATGAATGTGGCAAACCAAGAATGGAGAAAAATGCCTTTGTATTGTTTGTAACAAAGAAGCTGATGGGCTGGTCTGCATAGAATCCATTGGAATCAAGACGCTGAGCTCGATTTGTAGATCCGGGTTTTTCTTGCATATTTTTAAGCATCTTAACCTTTTGCATGGGATCAATATTTTCATTAAAAAAAGCGACGCCCACTGTAATTTCACTTAGATACCATAAATGTCGACTGAAAGCTTTTTTGCTGCTTTTCCAATAACTGAATTAACGGAGTTATATTTTTCTAAATATTTCAGAAATTGTAGGTCATTTGATAGCGCCCTTGCTGGCTGTGGGGCTTGAAACCACATTTTTATATAAGTACTGGAAACAAAACAGAGTAACTAAAACAGTCCTTGTCTTCAGAAAGCTTCAGCTTAAACTGCTTCTTTAAACATCCACATCATGTAGCAATAAACTTTTCTTGCCATCCAACGTGCTCTGTGTACAGCTCCTGGAGCATGGAAATGAATCCCACGTGGTGGTGTTCCTCCAAGAAATATGACAGCCAGTTCCAAAAATTCTCTGTAATCATCTCGTGGGTGAAGAATTTTAAGATAGTCATTTGCAAACTGCAATGTGCTCTCTTTGAAAAGGTCTACTTCAGTCATCCCATCTGCAGTATCATAGGATCCCTTCTCCATAAAATGCCACTGCTCTCTAAATCGTTTGAAAAGTGAAATATCAGGTCCAGATGAGGGCCCACTTATCTTCAATGTGGTGAACACTTTTCCCAGAACAATTTCCATCATATGGTGGCGGCAAGCAAGATGAATAAGACTTTTTTTTTCAAGCAGATTTTCAATTAAAACACATGCCCCTTTGGAATCCCCAGTGTTACTTGCTGTTGTGTCAAAACTTAATGCTACTACTTTTTCACAAATTCCCCAGTCCTTCAGACATTTAACTACAGCTTGAGCTTGACGGTCACCTGTCCCTGAAGCCAATTTTGGTACACCTAGCAAGCACTCTATTTGCAGTCCTGTTACAATCGCTGGCAATCTCTCAACATTATCCCTGGCTGTGAGATCTGGAAGCAATTTTCCATCCAAATCTACAGTTAATGGTAATTGTGGATCAAACAATTCTTTAACTTCATGTGCTGTTTTTTTCCGAATCTCAGCTCTCACAAGATGTACAGTACTTCGACTTAATGTCATGTCACTAACATCGTAACCAACAGAATGAGCTGTAGCAGCTAGTAAATGTACTGCTGTACGATCAATTTGCTTTATCCACTCCAGCCATGTATCCAATTCTTCTCTACCTTTGGTCACGAAGAAATTCTAAATCTTTTGTTTGTTCTGTTAGTTTTTCAGCACTCTGATGGGCGATGTCTACTGGATTATCAATTTTTGAAGAAAATGCAATTTCATTTGAAATCTGCTTCTCTGAGCGCCGATTCTTTGCTTTACTCAAACACTGCTACTGCTGATGGACTTTTAAAAGACGATTTTATATGTGGTAGCTGTAAGCTGTTGGAATTGCAGCTTTCTGCCAGATAGCAAGAATTTCACTAACAGTTATTCTAGCACTGTCTTTAACTTTAAGAGTTTTATTGTTTTCTCTATGATGGTAGAAAAACACTGATAATGTCTAGTGAATTAAACAGTTACACATTATAAACATCAAAGAACAAAACAGACTTTATTCAGGTTTATCAATATTCGGGATAAAATGTGGTAAATGGAAAACATACCTAAACTTTCAAAGAGCTTGTGCAACCTCTAAGTTCTATCTGAAAAATATGAAATTTTATATTTCGGACTACTTTTTTGCGGTAATCAAATGTGGGGTTTAAATCAAAGAAAATAAAAAAAACATATTCTTTTCTATCTTTTTTGGGCCAGAATAAACTTTTGTGGTTCAATGAAAATACAAGAAGATTTCAAAATGGCGGCATAATCGGCACGTGTCCGCAGTGTATAAAACTGGATCAGACTAGTTGGTTCTACGTCACATTCGACGACAGTACAAGCATACTACACAGTACTGGAATTGGGTCGTGTAGGCTTACTGAATGGTGACACACGGTGAACATATATAGGTCGTGACGTCAACAGGCTTAATGCTAGTTGATTCCAGGAAATATTTGTAAACATAACATCGAACCGAGAAGCTATGGACTATTAACTGTGTTGGTGTGAATTATAAAATAAAGGAACGGAATTCTTATCCATTCATTGTGTGAAGAGTTTGATTATCGCAATTTTGGATTAATGGAGTGAACTAAATTGTTTAAAAACTACTCAAAAATTGAAATTTTAACCAAGTGACTTTTATTCAAAACGATCGGACCATTTAATATATTTTGTCAATCTGAGGGAGCGTATATATAAAGTATACTAAAGATCCCGTGTGAGGATTCTTTTGTTGTCTCACCTTGTCAATAACTAGATTTCATGGTTTAGACGTGTCACTGATTTGAACTTAACATTTTTGAATTCAAGATTTTTCATTTGGACGATTTATAACTTTATCAATATATATACATACATTCCTTACCGAATTGCTAGATTCATATTATTCAATCAAACAAAACATGGATTACTACGAAAGATTCACCGCCATAGCTAAAGAGATGGGACTAAAAGGAAAAGAAATGAGAGATTTCATTGAAGAAAAAGTTGCTGAAGAAAAAGAAAATCAAAGAATAGCTGAAGAAAAAGAACAGCGAAGAAAAGCTGAAGAAAAAGAAAATCAAAGAGAAGCTGAAGAAAAAAGCAAGAATAGCTGAAGAAAAAGAACAGCGAAGAAAAGCTGAAGAAGAAGAAAAAGCAAGAATAGCTGAAGAAAAAGAACAGCGAAGAAAAGCTGAAGAAAAAGAAAATCAAAGAGAAGCTGAAGAAAAAGCAAGAATTGCTGAAGAAAAAGAGATGCAAAGACTCATAGTAAAAAGAGAAATTAAACAACTTGCAGTCGATAAGTTAAAATTACAAAGGGAGCGAGACAGTAGTGGCCACAATCCTGGTGATGAAACAAATAGAAGGTCAGCACCAAGGGATACTATCAAAGTAAGAAAATATGATAGCCAAAAAGAAAAAATGGATGTTTATCTGGATTATTTCGAATCCATAATGGCTATGAAAGGCTATAATGAAGAAGATTGGCCAGCACAACTGATGACTCAATTAACTGGAGAAGCATTTGAAGCTTATAACAGTATAGCCAAAGAAGACAAAAGCAGATATAGGAATGTCAAAAAGGCACTTCTATGTCATTTTGGAAAGTCAGAAAATGATTATAGAAGAGAATTTCATGAAATGAGAATCAAGATGGACAAAGATCCACAGATCATAGTACATGAAGCACAAGTCAAACTAACAAAATGGCTGGAACTGACAGCGATAGATACGAGCAACCCAAAGGCCATAATAGACATGGTGTTAATTGACAAGTTTTTAGAAAATGCAACACCAACCCTATTCACATATTTGACTGACAAGAAAGTTCGTACTCAAGCAGAGCTAACAAATGCATTACGAACATTCAAAGACTCTCATCCGAATGTGGAAATGGATAAGAGACAAGACATATTTGCAGCAATACAAATTAAAAGTCAAGAAAAAAGGCAAGGTATGAGAAACCAGAGTCTGCCAAACCAAGGCAACAGACAAACTATTTGCTGGTACTGTAACAAGCCAGGACATATGGCGAAGCAGTGTTACCACAATAAAGGACAACCAAATAGGGTGTCACCTAATGGCAGCCCTATAAGAAAGAAAACAGAAGAAAGGTCAAGACAAGGTCATTTTGAAAGCAAAGGTAGAAGATCATGGAGAGGCAGATACAATCATGACTCCAGATACAGAAATCATGATCAACCCTTGAGAAGGAATGACCACCAAGAGGGAGATAATAAAGGAAAAATGAAACAAGAAGAATTACAATTTAGTAGTACTGTGGCCACTATCAACGATCATGGCACACTGAAATGTTACCCAGTGTACATCAATGATCGAAAGTGTATGTGTCTTCGTGACACTGGATGCACAACAATTGTAGTCCGTGATAAGATGGTGAAAGAAGAAGAGTATGATGGGAAAAAAGACACACTGATAATGGCTGATGGCACAAAGAGAGAGTGTCCAACTGCAATTTTCACCATCAACTCAACCTGGTTTCATGGTAAAGTTAGAGCCAGAGTCTTACAAGACGCCATTTGTGATCTTATTATAGGGAACATTGAAGGTGTGGTGGACAATACTGATGAAGTATACAAGGCCTGGCATGATAACAACCATCAAGTATGTGCTTCTGTACAAACAAGAGCCACCACAAAAAGAAAAGAGATCACAGACATTGAAGTTGATGAGAAACTTGAAATAGGAAGCCAACTGATGTCCAAACAAGAGTTCAAACAACTACAAGAAGAAGATAACACAATGAGGGAAATAAAAATGAAACTTATCAAAGACAATGAAACAGGCCACAACAAAAATTACAAGCTAGATAAAGGCATATTAATAAACATTGCACAGGAAGGTACGTGCAAAAGAGTGGTTCTTCCCAAAAAGTTACAGGAAACCATTATCAAAATGACACATGACAGTCCTTTAGGTGGACATATGGGCGCCAAGAAAACAATTACTACAATAGCAGAAAACTTTTACTGGCCTAAAATGGCTAGGCAGATAAAAGAATACATCAAGGCATGTACAGTGTGTCTACGACATAATCCCAAAGATGGGAGGCACACAGCACCGATACAATCATCTGACAAGGCAAACTTTTTATTCGAGAAAATCGCTATAGACCTGATAGGACCATTCAAAAAGATGTCAAAGAAGAAACATATGTATGCTCTAACCATAGTGGACATAGCCACCAGATGGGGTGAAGCTATCCCACTGAAGCGAATAGATGCAGAAAATATATGCAACGCATTACTCAATGTTTTTAGCAGATATGGTTTCCCTCAAACACTTCTGTCGGACAATGGCAGCCAATTCAAGGGTCAGATGACACAAGCCATTATGAAAATGTTAAACATTACACAAGTACACAGCACAGTGTACCATCCACAGTCAAATGGAGTGATTGAAAGACTAAACAAAACCATCAAGAATATGCTATTAAAGGTGACAGTGGACCATGAGGACAGATGGCATGAATATTTACCCTTAGTACTGTTTGCATACAACAGCAGCAAACATGAAAGCACTGGCTTTAGTCATTTTGAGTTAATGTTTGGCCAAAACCCTGCAAGTCCCTTAAAGAATTTCAAAGAAAGGCTTATAAGTAAACAAGATGCCATACAGGACAGATATCAGCTGATGTCAGACACTAGAGATAAAATACTTTACAGTATTGAAGCAGCAAAGCAAAGACTAATCAAGCAAAGTACAAGACATAGAAAAATCAAAAATAGACACAGACATTTGAGAACATTTGAGCCTGAACAACAAGTCCTAGTATGCTTACCAAACACAAAGAATGAAATCACATGGGAAGGTCCATACAAAATTGAAGAGAAACTTAGTGATGTCACATATAGTGTCAATATCAAAGGACATGTGAAAAAATTACATATTGACAAACTAAGAACATATGATGACAATAAAGCAGGAAAGCAAACTGTTAATGTCATCATCAAGGTAAATGATGAAAATGACAATGCAATGAAAATGAACAGTCTTGACAGTGAAAAAATATCATCTGACATACCAGATAATGTGAAACACAGAGTGATCAAAATTTTTCAAAAATACAAAGGTGTCATAACAAAAGAAACAGGCAACACAAAAACTGTGACTCACAAGATACAAGTTTTGGAACATGAACCCTTCAAGACCAAAGTATACCCTATTCCAATGGCACATAGAGACACAGTAAGGCAAGAAATTGACTACCTACTTAAAGAAAACAAAATAAGAAAAGCAGTTGAAGCTTATTATACCTCACCAACTGTCATGGTAAAAAAGAAGAATGGAAAGATTCGACTGTGCTGTGACTACAGACAGTTGAATAATATTACAAAATTGGACCATGAACCTATTGGAGACCCAAGAGACATTATAGACATAATTGGTACTTCCAGAATATTCACTACATTTGACTTAAACAGAGGTTTTTGGCAGATTAACATGGATCCTGATTCTATACAATACACTGCATTCATAGCCATGGATGAGGTGTATGAATGGTTAGTAATGCCATTTGGACTGGTCAACAGTACGGCCACTTTTAGCAGATTTATGAAAGTGATGCTAAAAGGAATTCCAAATGTGGTACATTATGTCGACGATATATGCATCCACACTAAAGATTGGGAATCACATATCCATACACTTGAAGCTGTACTGGATAGACTCAAGAAACATAATGTGACAATCTCACCAGAAAAGATCAACATTGGAAAGAAGTATATAGATTTTTTGGGATACAGAATAGGAGGCGGTGCAGTCACTCCCACTGCAGAAAATGAAAACAAGATATTTAATCTGTCTGTCCCAAAATCTAAAAAACAAGTGCAAGCCCTGCTGGGACTATGTAACTTTTACAGACCTTTTATTGCAAATTATGCAGAAATAGTTCATCCACTAACAGAAGTTACAAAAACCAAAGATATTAGAAAATTTCAATTTCCAGGAGATTGCCTCAACGCATTAGAGAACATTCAGGAGGCATTCAGGAAGAAACCCATCTTGGTTACACCTCAATGGGACAAACCTTTCATTGTTTCTACCGATGCATCGTCCATTGCATTAGGAGCGTGCATCATGCAAGAACATGATGGTATCCTACATCCTATACAGTATCTTAGCAGAAACTTGACCAAAACAGAGTGTAACTACAGCACCATAGAGAGAGAATGTCTAGCCATAGTGTGGGCTCTACAAAAACTTCAAAAATACCTTCTAGGTAGAACATTCACTCTCCTAACAGACCACAAACCACTTGTGGCATTCAACAAGAAGAAGATCAGCAACGCCAAAGTGAATCGTTGGGCTATGCTATTAGCCGACTACAAATTTGACATTAAACCTGTGAAGGGAAAGGACAATGTGGTTGCAGACATATTAAGTAGAATGACAATAAATAAAGACACTCTGTGAACTCCTAACTGATAAAACCAGAGACTATTAAAAAGACATTCTGTGAATTACTAAATGATAAAATAAGAGACTGTTTTAACATTAGTCTGTGAATTCCTAAAGGATACAAACATAGACTGTAATTATATTAATGTTTTTATTTGTTGAACAATGGACAAGGAACAGTGTTTGAATTCCACTGGATTATTAATTAATTTTAATAATATTGAGTGTTTAAATGTTTTAATTACACAAAATTACAGATGTGTTTAAAAGTCCATTTTCATTTTTTCAGCACAAGTAGACGGCTGCAGTCCTACAGATTTTTTCTGATTATTTCTTATGTTAAGACTGTTGCAGTTCTACAGATTTTTTCTCATTATTTCTTATGTTTAGACTGTTACAGTCCTATAGATTTTTTCTCATTGATTCTATATCCAGAAGTTGTATGTAAGAAAATGAATGTTCATTGATGATAAATATTTGAAATTTGAATATAGATATAGATTGATTTGATTTTATGAAGACCAAAAATGTTGTATTTCATAAACATTTTTTTTGAAGGATGGGGGTGAATGTCACATCTGATTAACATAATTTTGTGACGTAAGGTCACATGTATGGTGGACGCGGGAAGAAAGGAGCATTTCTATTGGTTGAAAGTGTTGGGCGAACAGTTGTGTGTAGACTTCCGACAGGGAAGCATGTATAGTGAATAACTCAAGATTTCCACGTTATATTACCTCAAATGATTCTTATGTGTACACTATATATATATATTAAAGTTGTTTTGGATAAACGAATTCTTCAGTGAATTATTGTGCACAAGATTAACTACTGTGAGAACGCCTACATAAAAGAGAAATATAAAGTTATATCGTTACAGTGCTGGACATTTGAGAACTTAGAGTTTCCTGGTCATTTTTCACTATTTGCATGAACCTCTCTGATCTCTCTTTTCTATGAGCTTTCCGTTCTTCTTTTTCCTGTTTTGCTATATCCACTCCAGCCATGTATTCAATTCTTCTCTCCCTTTGGTCACGAAAAAATTCTAAATCTTGAGTTTGTTCTGTTAGTTTTTCAGCACTCTGATGGGCGATGTCAAACAGTTTATCAATTTTTGAAGAAAATGCAATTTCATTTGAAATCTGCTTCTCTGAATGCCGATTCTTTGCTTTACTCAAACACTGCCACTGCTGATGGGCTTTTAAAAGACGATTTTCTATGTGGTAGCTGTAAGCTGTTGGAATTCCAGCTTCCTGCCAGATAGTAAGAATTTCACTAACAGTTATTCTAGCACTGTCTTTAAGAGTTTTATTGTTTTCTCTATGACGGTAGAAAAACACTGATAATATCTCACGAGTTGTTGGAAGCCTTGTAGTTTGCACAAACGTATCACGCACTGGACCAAAAAACATACTTTATTCAGCTTTATCAATATTCTGGATAAAATGTGGTAAATGGAGAACATACTTAAATATTCAGAGAGCTTGTGCAACCTTTAAATTTCATCTGAAAATTGTTAAATTTTATATTTTGGACTACTTTTTTGTGGTAATCAAATGTGGGGTTTAAATCAAAGAAAAAAAGAAAAAAAATTCTACCTTTTCTGGGCCACCCTAAATAATTACACATACATGTTAATAAACACCAACTGACTATAAGGACTAATAGTAATTTCAGGAAGGACTTCACTTAACACCCTACCATTAGCTTGGCGATAGGTATTGATATTTACTGTTAAAGCACATGGCATCTTAGAATATCAAAGATGACTTCTTAATTAAAAACTCATGGTGGAATTCTCTGTCATGCTGAATTATGTGTCATGAGGTATGATAAGTCACTGGGTATAATATGTGTCATAAGGTATGATAAGTCACTGGGTATAATATGTGTCATGAGGTATGATAAGTCACTGGGTATAATATGTGTCATGAGGTATGATAAGTCACTGGGTATACTATGTGTCATGAGGTATGATAAGTCACAGGGTATAATATGTGTCATGAGGTATGATAAGTCACTGGGTATAATATGTGTCATGAGGTATGATAAGTCACTGGGTATAATATGTGTCATGAGGTATGATAAGTCACTGGGTATAATATGTGTCATGAGGTATGATAAGTCACTGGGTATAATATGTGTCATGAGGTATGATAAGTCACTGGGTATAATATGTGTCATGAGGTATGATAAGTCACTGGGTATAATATGTGTCATGAGGTATGATAAGTCACAGGGTATAATATGTGTCATGAGGTATGATAAGTCACAGGGTATAATATGTGTCATGAGGTATGATAAGTCACAGGGTATAATATGGCATTTTGTACAATATGTCATGGGGATACATCCTTTGAGCGTAAATTGACCTATATGAGAGTAGGGCTGTCAATATTGTTGAAAAATGCTGCCCGGGTACCCGTCCAAATTTCGAAAGGGTATTCGGGTTACCCGAGCGAAACATCACATAATTTTCCCCGTTATGACCGCTATACAATGTTACCTAGCCACCTTCCATACACCTTATTTCACACGGCCGACGTCTTAGGGGCCGTACATAAATGACGTCAAGCGATTTTGGCCGATATTTACCCCCCCCCCGTCAAAGGTTGTCACAAAAACTTAGAGCCCTGTCCAATATGACGTCACAAAGCTTTGCGGACACCACTCCCCCCCCCCATAAAAGCCGTACTAAAATCCCGTTGACAAATAGTTCTCCTTAGACGTATTTCTCAGCATATATTTGAAACAAAAATTTTCATGTGATAAATTGTTTCGCGAGCCGTAAATTAAACACAAAAAAGCCGCATGCGAGCCACACTTTAGTTAATATAGACATTGAAGTAACATTTTCACGGGTACCCGGGCGGAATTTTACTACCCGGGTAATCTCACGGCAATGGGTACCCTGGTCCCGGGTACCCGTTGACAGGCCTATATGAGAGACTGACCCCGGATTTCCATTGGACATTTGCTTTAATCCAGTGTTTCTCAAATAGTGGGGCGCGCCCCCCTGGGGGGCGAGGCTCCGTAGAGGGGGCTCGTTTGACCGTTATGCAGAGGTGTAATTATAACAAATGATACTATTTACAGTCGCACAGGGGCGCGAAATGTTTTCTTTCTTCCGAGGGGGGCATGTCAGAAAATAATTGAGAAACACTGCTTTAATTTGACCCGTCACACAAGGTTTGTAAGAGACTATGCCATTGGCTAACATTCTATGGATGATTACTTGATTGTTTGTAACCTTCCACATATTGTGCAGACTTAAAATACTGCAAATGTATCGTTTTTTGGTCTCCGGGCCGTTAGTGATAATCAAACAGGTCTAGAAGGCGGGTCAAAAGTCTTTATGTAATATTATCTACTTAAAACGCTTGTTTCTTTCTAATTTCGAAAAGCTTCTGGTCCATAGCTGTGTATTCTAACATTGAGAGATGCCATCAGCAAGACAACTATTGATTGTCGGGGCTAACGTGGGAGTTTAATATAAGTCGACTTTGTGCTCTGAGTTTTTCTCCACATTAACCTAATCTAGCGTCCCGGCTCGAACATAAAAAAATTCTTTCTTCGTCGCTTGTGTCAAGAGCAGCATGGACTTATGGGGATTTATTGCCCTTTATTCCAATATTGTGTACAAGTACGTACGCCACGTTTACAATATAAAAGTACACAATTGCTGTGGTGATTAATTGAAATTCAATACCCGGGGCCTAGAACCCGTGCATATCCTAATCGTCATATAAGAAGATAGCCATAGTTGTGTTGCAAGATTATTTCATCTTTATCTGTTTGCCTTGACAACCTTGGAATGTCTTCACCCCCCCCCACCCGCAACACCCCATTGATCGTCATTGTCCGCAATGGTCATTACTTTCTAACACCAGGTGTGGAGAGTTCCCGCCCTTTCCTAGCAATCTCGGTTGACCACATGACGAGGATTTCATTAGATCCAGTCTGGCTACCAACCCATGGGGCATCGCAACTGTAATTGTTTACAGATTTAAGATTTGAATCTTAACGAGAACACTAGGACCAGTCTTGGGGCAGAGCACCCCTGGAGAAATAAAACGGAGCACGTTCATTAATCTAATGGTGACACATTTCCCGCCCAGAAGGCGTACACCTGCTTTCACATATCCTTCAGATTGTGGGAGTTTAGTGCCTACTGTTCCATATGAAATGATATAATGTGGCTCTTGCCGTTATTTCGTATGCCTTATGACATGTGCCTAACATAAGGGGCGTAATGTGTTTCACACTGCGTTCGTTTGGGAGAGCGAGTCGTGCTCTACGTGTCATTTTGCAACATCTCGTGTGCATTTGGCCGGCGTCTTGAACGTCAGAACTGCGTCATATACGTACTAATGTTCAATTTGAGCTGCGCTGCTGCGCATATATCTAAACAACACTACGCAGCAGTTTGGAATTAGCGCGCAGCAAATTTGTTAAAACATTTCACAAATAATGGATGCTGCGCAACTTTGCTCACGGTTTTTTTTTCACTTTGCACACGGACCAACGAATTATATAGGAAACATGGCGTCAGACCAGCGTTATGTCCGTCAGAAATGCGTCGTCAGACATGCGACGTGTGCAATAGGTCAGCGATGCCGTATTTAGGGCTGTCAATATTGTTGTAAAAAGCTCCTCGGTTACCCGTCCAAAATTTGAGAGATTATATGTGCGGCGTATTTCAAGGACAAAACCAAGGTCATTTCTAGCCCTTCCAAGTTATCGACGTTGTATTCAATTTTCCTTGCTTGAACAATTCAAAAAACCAAAACCTTTTTGTTTTAAATGATTTTTGTTTCAAGTTCCAAGAAAAAAAAAGTGTATCAAAAAACAGTCTACTTTGTCGAGACCGTATTTTACTTCCGTTTGACATTTATTTCCTTTTAAACGTTTTCATGTTGAACACATTTTACAGTATATATTTCAAACGGAAAATATTAATTTGATGAATTTTTCATGAGCCGAAATGTGAACACAGAAGAGCCGCAGTTCGACCACCGTTGCAGACATTGCAGTGGCCTTTTCGCGGGTACCCGGGCGCAATTTTACTACCTGGGTAATTGCTCGGCAACGGGTACCCGGGTCCCAGGTACCCGTTGACAGGCCTAGCCGTATTAGTTGGAAAACGTGATCGCCCACAGAATTACGTGGAGCTCGTTTAAATAAGGAAATTAACCTTCTAGCACGGACTGAAATTTCTCGGTGAATGCATCGTCTTTGTCGCCATGGAAACCCGTTGGATTTATCGTCCTTTAATCGGTCGCCATTATCATTATGTTAGCGGTTCTGATTTTAAAAAAAAGAAGTAAATATCGGTTCTTCAGATAATCATTGTCGTAAGACGGATTTATAGCATTGTACGACCTATCAGTGCATTTCAGTTACACACAGTGGACGATAGCCTAAAGTAACTTACCCAGCTGAAAACTCCTGATGGCTATCCAAAGTCCTGATGTGGTCAGTATGTAGTGGACACTCGACATGCTACAGCACGGCTCACAGATACACACGTTTAATTAGTCCAACTGAAAAATTGGGAAAAATTGTTAAAATAATTGCTCTTTCTGGCTTTGGACAACACCGCAGCTACGTTTTCATTTCGTTTATTTGTTTTATTTGTTTTCGTCTATTTGTTCGTTTGGGGAGGCTTTTCGGCGAAACGTTCGTTGTTCTATGATGTGTTGTCAGGTCTATACATACCCTGTTTTAATAACATATATATTTCTTTTTATGAAAATGAATCATGTCACAATAAGCCATTAACACAGTAAATATAAGACACTTGGAATATTAAATTGTACATCTAAACAATTCTATAAAACCATGTAATTAATTGTTCACCAAAAGTGCTAAACTATATATTAAACCTGCTAAATCGAACTCTAATGAGGATGTATTGTATATTGAATAGTCAAACCCATGATCAAAGGGGCAATCGTTATCGTAAATGATTAATAATAACCTGCTCACTAAAAGAGAAGCACTTTTTATCTTCACGCGCTTGGGATTCACAAGCCAAGAAACAGACAAAAGTACTTTAAGCCGGCAGAAACCAATCATCTTTAATTAAATATTAAAAAATTAAAAATGTGAAGTTATTGTATTTATAGTTTCCGTGTTCGCTTTAAAAATAATATTAATGATAGTTTTAAAAAAAATTATATTAAGGATAATTTTAAAAATTGATATTAATTATAAGTTTTACAAAATCGTAATTTAAAAAAATAATGTAATGATTTAAATAAACGATATTATTGACAATTTTTTGACGATGTGTGACGAGGGGCAGGGGGTGATTAAGAAATGTGACGTCGCATCAATCACCACGCAACTCAAAATAAAAGTTCCAATTTAATATTTGATTGCTAACAGTTTATTTCATGACGTTTTACATGGCTTCACGCGTGTTACGATATTAGAGTGCAACCTTACACTAAATACATACTTTAACGAAACGACAAAAAAAGTTATTTGAAATATGATCATTTCAAATAAAAAATACGGCTTTTAGGGGGACGGGTCAAAGCTTTGTGACGTCATATTGAAAAAAAAATTGTGGGGAGGGGGGGGTCTCAGTTTATGTGACGACTTGTGACGAGGGGGGCGGGGGGAGGGAGAAAAATCGGCCGAAATCTATGGACGGCCGCCTAAGACAGACTTCATTGTAACCGAGGATCGGAGGTGTACAAAGTTCCAGCTTAAGTTTGAAAATGAGAATTTTGTCTTCAGAGGAATATTGAAAGTCGAGACTGAGATCCTTTATTTCACCCGCGTAAAGATACATGGCGGAGTTATCTCAACTCATGTCTCAGGCGTTGATTATTGTCTGATATCAAAACTACACCCCCCACACCACCACCACCCACACCACCACCACCCACACCACCACCTCCCACTACTTGCCACCCGTTGTTGTCCCACAAATGATATGATAAGTCGCCCCCTTCCCCAAGAATGTAAACGTCTGTTGTGGTTATGAGTTGATCCGGTGCTGGCTCATCATTGGCAAATTACGTCTAACACACGGCGGGCAATGCTTCCTTCTTATTGATTCTACTTGCTTTGTCACGAAGACCGGCTCATCAACACCACATTTACGCCTCGACAACACCACAACAACAATCCAACAGCAGTACAGGAATACCTTAAAAATACGCATAGACAATCCAACAGCTCACTAAAACATCCACATAACGCATAAACAACACATAAATAACACCTCGAAAACACTCCCAAAAAAAAACACACACACTCAGAAACAAATCAAAAACACCCCAACAACATCTAGACAATACCCTAACTACAACCAACAGTTTACCAGCAAATACCCCAATACATCCCACATCTAATCATCAATACCTTTAAAACACGAATCCAAAGTGAAATTTGAGACCAGCTGCGTCTCATCTAAGT
The DNA here is from genome assembly GCA_944989445.1 of Ampullaceana balthica. Classification (NCBI taxonomy): domain Eukaryota; kingdom Metazoa; phylum Mollusca; class Gastropoda; family Lymnaeidae; genus Ampullaceana; species Ampullaceana balthica. The sequence continues at coordinate 729,983 of CALYLW010000484.1, read as the reverse complement.
GTTACAGGTTTTAACTAAGAGAATGCGTCACATCAAGTGTTACAGGTTTTAAACTAAGAGAATGGCTGCATGTCTACACTATGTTTGAATGGCTGCATGTCTACACTATGTTTGAATGGCTGCATGTCTACACTATGTTTGAATGGCTGCATGTCTACACTATGTTTGAATGGCTGCATGTCTACACTATGTTTGAATGGCTGCATGTCTACACTATGTTTGAATGGCTGCATGTCTACACTATGTTTGAATGACTGCATGTCTACACTATGTTTGAATGGCTGCATGTCTACACTATGTTTGAATGGCTGCATGTCTACACTATGTTTGAATGGCTGCATGTCTACACTATGTTTGAATGACTGCATGTCTACACTATGTTTGAATGGCTGCATGTCTACACTATGTTTGAATGACTGCATGTCTACACTATGTTTGAATGGCTGCATGTCTACACTATGTTTGAATGGCTGCATGTCTACACTATGTTTGAATGGCTGCATGTCTACACTATGTTTGAATGGCTGCATGTCTACACTATGTTTGAATGGCTGCATGTCTACACTATGTTTGAATGGCTGCATGTCTACACTATGTTTGAATGGCTGCATGTCTACACTATGTTTGAATGGCTGCATGTCTACACTATGTTTGAATGGCTGCATGTCTACACTATGTTTGAATGGCTGCATGTCTACACTATGTTTGAATGGCTGCATGTCTACACTATGTTTGAATGGCTGCATGTCTACACTATGTTTGAATGGCTGCATGTCTACACTATGTTTGAATGACTGCATGTCTACACTATGTTTGAATGACTGCATGTCTACACTATGTTTGAATGGCTGCATGTCTACACTATGTTTGAATGACTGCATGTCTACACTATGTTTGAATGACTGCATGTCTACACTATGTTTGAATGACTGCATGTCTACACTATGTTTGAATGACTGCATGTCTACACTATGTTTGAATGACTGCATGTCTACACTATGTTTGAATGACTGCATGTCTACACTATGTTTGAATGACTGCATGTCTACACTATGTTTGAATGACTGCATGTCTACACTATGTTTGAATGACTGCATGTCTACACTATGTTTGAATGACTGCATGTCTACACTATGTTTGAATGACTGCATGTCTACACTATGTTTGAATGACTGCATGTCTACACTATGTTTGAATGACTGCATGTCTACACTATGTTTGAATGACTGCATGTCTACACTATGTTTGAATGACTGCATGTCTACACTATGTTTGAATGACTGCATGTCTACACTATGTTTGAATGACTGCATGTCTACACTATGTTTGAATGACTGCATGTCTACACTATGTTTGAATGACTGCATGTCTACACTATGTTTGAATGACTGCATGTCTACACTATGTTTGAATGACTGCATGTCTACACTATGTTTGAATGACTGCATGTCTACACTATGTTTGAATGACTGCATGTCTACACTATGTTTGAATGACTGCATGTCTACACTATGTTTGAATGACTGCATGTCTACACTATGTTTGAATGACTGCATGTCTACACTATGTTTGAATGACTGCATGTCTACACTATGTTTGAATGACTGCATGTCTACACTATGTTTGAATGACTGCATGTCTACACTATGTTTGAATGACTGCATGTCTACACTATGTTTGAATGACTGCATGTCTACACTATGTTTGAATGACTGCATGTCTACACTATGTTTGAATGACTGCATGTCTACACTATGTTTGAATGACTGCATGTCTACACTATGTTTGAATGACTGCATGTCTACACTATGTTTGAATGACTGCATGTCTACACTATGTTTGAATGACTGCATGTCTACACTATGTTTGAATGACTGCATGTCTACACTATGTTTGAATGACTGCATGTCTACACTATGTTTGAATGACTGCATGTCTACACTATGTTTGAATGACTGCATGTCTACACTATGTTTGAATGACTGCATGTCTACACTATGTTTGAATGACTGCATGTCTACACTATGTTTGAATGACTGCATGTCTACACTATGTTTGAATGACTGCATGTCTACACTATGTTTGAATGACTGCATGTCTACACTATGTTTGAATGACTGCATGTCTACACTATGTTTGAATGACTGCATGTCTACACTATGTTTGAATGACTGCATGTCTACACTATGTTTGAATGACTGCATGTCTACACTATGTTTGAATGACTGCATGTCTACACTATGTTTGAATGACTGCATGTCTACACTATGTTTGAATGACTGCATGTCTACACTATGTTTGAATGACTGCATGTCTACACTATGTTTGAATGACTGCATGTCTACACTATGTTTGAATGACTGCATGTCTACACTATGTTTGAATGACTGCATGTCTACACTATGTTTGAATGACTGCATGTCTACACTATGTTTGAATGACTGCATGTCTACACTATGTTTGAATGACTGCATGTCTACACTATGTTTGAATGACTGCATGTCTACACTATGTTTGAATGACTGCATGTCTACACTATGTTTGAATGACTGCATGTCTACACTATGTTTGAATGACTGCATGTCTACACTATGTTTGAATGACTGCATGTCTACACTATGTTTGAATGACTGCATGTCTACACTATGTTTGAATGACTGCATGTCTACACTATGTTTGAATGACTGCATGTCTACACTATGTTTGAATGACTGCATGTCTACACTATGTTTGAATGACTGCATGTCTACACTATGTTTGAATGACTGCATGTCTACACTATGTTTGAATGACTGCATGTCTACACTATGTTTGAATGACTGCATGTCTACACTATGTTTGAATGACTGCATGTCTACACTATGTTTGAATGACTGCATGTCTACACTATGTTTGAATGACTGCATGTCTACACTATGTTTGAATGACTGCATGTCTACACTATGTTTGAATGACTGCATGTCTACACTATGTTTGAATGACTGCATGTCTACACTATGTTTGAATGACTGCATGTCTACACTATGTTTGAATGACTGCATGTCTACACTATGTTTGAATGACTGCATGTCTACACTATGTTTGAATGACTGCATGTCTACACTATGTTTGAATGACTGCATGTCTACACTATGTTTGAATGACTGCATGTCTACACTGTTTGAATGCTGCATGTCTCATTTTGAATGACTGCATGTCTACACTATGTTTGAATGACTGCATGTCTACACTATGTTTGAATGACTGCATGTCTACACTATGTTTGAATGACTGCATGTCTACACTATGTTTGAATGACTGCATGTCTACACTATGTTTGAATGACTGCATGTCTACACTATGTTTGAATGACTGCATGTCTACACTATGTTTGAATGACTGCATGTCTACACTATGTTTGAATGACTGCATGTCTACACTATGTTTGAATGACTGCATGTCTACACTATGTTTGAATGACTGCATGTCTACACTATGTTTGAATGACTGCATGTCTACACTATGTTTGAATGACTGCATGTCTACACTATGTTTGAATGACTGCATGTCTACACTATGTTTGAATGACTGCATGTCTACACTATGTTTGAATGACTGCATGTCTACACTATGTTTGAATGACTGCATGTCTACACTATGTTTGAATGACTGCATGTCTACACTATGTTTGAATGACTGCATGTCTACACTATGTTTGAATGACTGCATGTCTACACTATGTTTGAATGACTGCATGTCTACACTATGTTTGAATGACTGCATGTCTACACTATGTTTGAATGACTGCATGTCTACACTATGTTTGAATGACTGCATGTCTACACTATGTTTGAATGACTGCATGTCTACACTATGTTTGAATGACTGCATGTCTACACTATGTTTGAATGACTGCATGTCTACACTATGTTTGAATGACTGCATGTCTACACTATGTTTGAATGACTGCATGTCTACACTATGTTTGAATGACTGCATGTCTACACTATGTTTGAATGACTGCATGTCTACACTATGTTTGAATGACTGCATGTCTACACTATGTTTGAATGACTGCATGTCTACACTATGTTTGAATGACTGCATGTCTACACTATGTTTGAATGACTGCATGTCTACACTATGTTTGAATGACTGCATGTCTACACTATGTTTGAATGACTGCATGTCTACACTATGTTTGAATGACTGCATGTCTACACTATGTTTGAATGACTGCATGTCTACACTATGTTTGAATGACTGCATGTCTACACTATGTTTGAATGACTGCATGTCTACACTATGTTTGAATGACTGCATGTCTACACTATGTTTGAATGACTGCATGTCTACACTATGTTTGAATGACTGCATGTCTACACTATGTTTGAATGACTGCATGTCTACACTATGTTTGAATGACTGCATGTCTACACTATGTTTGAATGACTGCATGTCTACACTATGTTTGAATGACTGCATGTCTACACACTACTAACAAGATGCAAGATGACGTATTTTTTTCTTTTTTAGATGAACGCAATAGAGATGTGATCTAAACATTTCAATCAACATTTTAGAGACAAGATATATCCCACTTATTGGTAATGCAATGAACACCTATATCGGATCACAGGGTAATACAAAGAACACCTATATCGGATCAGAGGGTAATACAAAGAACACCTATATCGGATCACAGGGTAATGCAAAGAACACCTATATCGGATCACTGGGTAATACAGAGAATACCTATATCTGATCACAGGGTAATACAAAGAACACCTATATCGGCTCACATGGTAATACAGAGAACACCTATTTCTGACACAGGGTAATACAAAGAACACCTATTTCTGACACAGGGTAATACAAAGAACACCTATTTCTGACACAGGGTAATACAAAGAACACCTATATCTAATCACAGGGTAATACAAAGAACACCTATTTCTGACACAGGGTAATACAAAGAACACCTGTTTCTGACACAGGGTAATACAAAGAACACATATATCTAATCACAGGGTAATACAAAGAACACCTATATCTGATCACAGGGTATTACAGAGAACACCTATATCTGATCACAGGGTATTACAAAGAACACCTATTTCTGTCACAGGGTAATACAAAGAACACCTATATCTTATCACAGGGTAATACAAAGAACACCTATATCTAATCACAGGGTAATACAAAGAACACCTATATCTTATTACAGGGTAATACAAAGAACACCTATATCTTATCACAGGGGTAATACAAAGAACACCTATATCTAATCACAGGGTATAATACAAAGAACAACTATATCTTATCACAGGGTAATACAAAGAACACATATATCTTATCACAGGGTAATACAAAGAACACCTATATCTTATCACAGGGTAATGAAGAGAACATGGTAAACAACTACATGGTAATGTACACAAAAATCCCCTATATATCCCCTCAGGGTAATGATAAGAATAAATACAAACACATATCCCGATGTTTAACATTTGATCCAGTTGAAATTCTAGAACTTCCTGCTGTAGTCTAACCCTGTTTCCACGTATGACTTGGGGGTGGGGTGGTGGATTCAAAGCCCCGTGTGGGGGTTAGTTCGAGGGGAGACGAGGGCGGAACGCTGAGCTGCCAAGTTGCATTATGTACCAGAAGACAGACTGATTAGCGGCTACAGACAATGTCTACAGCAGACAATAACAGACAGAATTTTGTCTCGCCTGAGCTGAAAGTCTATTTGGAAGAATAGCCGACCCTATCCCCCCAACTCCACCGCGCAAGTATAAATCTACACAAATTAAGGACCTGCTGTATGTTAGAGTGGCTTTGTGCTTGATGGGAGGGTGGCCTTGGGGTACTTTTAGTATGGCTTTTTGTTAGATGTTAGATTTAATTTTGTTATATGTTAGGATGGTTTTCTGTTAGATGCTATGTGGCTCTCTGTTAGATGTTAGGGTGGCTTTTTGTTAGATTTTAGTATTGCTTTCTGTTAGATGTTAGTATTGCTTTCTGTTAGATGTTAGGGTAGCTCTCTGTTAGATGTTAGGGTGGCTTTCTGTTGGATGTTATTGTGACTTTCTGATGGATGTTAAAATAGCTTTCTGTTACATGTTGGAATGGCTTTCTGTTAGATGTTAGGGTAGCTGTCTGTTAGATGTTAGTATTGATTTCTGTTAGATGTAAGGGCGGGTCTCTGATATATTTTAGGGTGGCGTTCTGTTAGATTGTAGGATGGCTGCCTGTTGGATGTTAAGATAGCTTTTCTCCTTTTTGTACCATAATTATGTAATGTTATGTTAGGTGAGAACGTAAGTCTTTTGGCCCGGTAACTGTCCCAAGGCCCCTGAATAATTTATTAATCTGAGGAGAGATTTTCGCTTACGACTGTTCATTATAAAGCACGTGTTATGGGAATGTTTAGAATTCCACTTTAAGTCCTATCAATGTATCATGTGAGGTCATAATGATATTAGTTTATTCCCCAAGCGCTTGACAACATTGTAAGTGTGAGCCACACAGCCTTCTAAGAGGAAAATCAGCATTAAAGAAACAAGGTTGAAGTGACCCTCTTCCGTCAGGTCTTCGGACCAGTGTCTCGTTGGTCACTACTAGCGACAGCCCTGATCCATGTAAGCCCAACGTTATTGTCTTACAGTAGACTCAAGGTAGACAATTTCCTGCGAGTGTTTTCCCCCAAGCGGCGCTAGTGTTGTGAATCTATGAAAACAATGCGTTGTGCGCTGATGTTTTCTTGTTTTACAGAGATGATCGCGTGGGTACTTGGTTGGCCAGAAAAAGCAAAGCTGATCATAACGTAGTTAACCAGTAATTTGTTGACCACGAGTAAATTTGTGGTTTAACAGATGGGGACAGAACGAGGCCCAGGCGAGAGATAAAAGGGGGCTGGAAAAGATCGACTGGCAGCGACGATGTGACAGATAAACGGATGTATTTTTTCTTGCCGTACATTACATCTGGGAGAGTGTGGCATAGATTGATGGCTGTTCTTGTATCATATTAGAACACCCCCCCCCTCTTTCTTCTTTACAAAGTCCTTATTTTTCAAGTAAACACATCATAATTCCATGGCTACTTTTCAAATAAGGCCACCTGCTGTTCATGTTGATTGGATTGTGACAGACGATAGACAAACCGTCACATTTGCAAACGGTCCGTGGGTGCACAGTAACAGGCTGGACATGATGCGGGCGACCAGTGCATATTGAGACATAAGACAAGAAATGAGAGGCAGGTGCATATTTATAGGTCAGGCAAGAAAGTGTAGACAGATGTACAGTGAGATGTCGGATAAGAGTTGGGCATTTTCAAAGCCGAAACCAATAGTTAAGGAGATATTGACGGAAACCGAAATATATACAATTATGTGTTTGGTGCATACGTCGAATTGCGATAAAAGAACTTTTTGGCCATTGACAAAAAAAGGTCCTAGGTTTCAATTTTCTATTTCTAAACGTATTTTCTATTGATACAGTATAACATTTATCTAAAATTAACGCTCATCCTGTAAACCAGGAACGTCAACATCCGATATTTTTGTGTTGTTGTGTTTTATTTTGAACATTTGCTTTAAACGTCGTAATAAAAAAAAACGCGTAAAAACCAAGTTTTTGACTATAAATCCTTTATGTACGAGAAGTAACTAAAAGAATGTTCATTATAATACGCAGCGCAAGACCATCCAAAAATACAAACTTGTAGTTATGTCGTAAAACATGTTTAATATAATGCGCACCGATCAGGAATATGTTTATAAAAAGTGTTGTCAATAAAATACGCACCTTATTGCGCGACAGAAAGGTTGTTCAATATAAAGCACACCCTTACACTCTATCTCAAAAAATAACATGATACATAGGAATAAATAGAATAATCTAAAAAATCAATAATTCAATAACGGTACATGTGATCAATCTGAAATTTTGATACATTGTTTTTACCATCGGTACGAAACTGCCTGCAAAATTTCAGCTCGCTAGCTTACGAGGAAGTGGGTTAAAAATTGATCCAAAGTTTTGGCAACAATCAAGGTTGCAAGGGTTCAAGGGTGCAAGCAAGCAGACACCACGAGTTAATATNAAAGGATTTAAAAATTAGGTTAATGGGACTTTACAACGCCGTATAGCATGAGAGTCTTTCAACTTTACTTTATGCATATTATGTTTTTGAGAGCAGAAAGGATTCTTCACGACTACATTCTAGCCTAACACGTTCACTACAATATTGGTTGAATGCCTTTGGTGCTATAACATACCATCTTAATAAATTCCAAGGGTCAAGTATAAGTACAAAATCCAATTTGATTTATAGCCGAACCCACACGTCATAAATTGATGTCCGAGAATGAAGGCGCAGAGACCCCGTGCTGAAAGAGGAGGCCATTGTGCCTGTAATGGTCAGGCCACCGAAGGACAATACCCGTTTTTACACTCAGGCGCGAGCTTGTAAGAGAACGTTTCATCCAAAGTGTTGAAGGCTGTGTCTCAAATGAGAATGGTACTCCCTGTGGTCAAGTTTGGTCAAATCAGCTGTCAAGTGACCGGTCCAGTTGTTTGATTAGTGGTCAGAAGATGGAAAAATCAGAAACGTTGGTTTGGATTATTGTTGGACAAAGTTACTGGATACAATTTTTAAGATAAATGTTGGTAAAATCGTCAGTATCATAGTTGAGATGGTTGTAGTGATCATTGTTTGGTCAAATGTTTTGATAATTGTTGAGATATCTTTTGGGGATAATTTTCGCCTTAGATATTAGCGAAAGTTGTGATATGTTATCATTGCTCAGATAAGTATTTGGTAAATAAAAGGTTTAAATTTTAGGGAACAATGATTGTGTCCATTGGGGTGGCAATTGTGGTGGCAATTGTGGTGGCAATTGTTAGGTTAATGTTCGGTAAAATGATGGTTCAATGTTAGGGATCATTATTGTGTTTATTTTTAGTATATTGTTGGTTTCGTTGAAGGTTTAAAAACTTTATAGCAGAATGATAAAACACTGACGACTGCGATGCCTTGTTTTCGATTATAATACTTTTCTGCACTTTAAAGTTATCAAAAGCATTCCCGTGAGTGCATTGAGATCCTTGACTTGAAGAATAACCATTCCATCAATCAAACATTTAGAGTTTTTAAAAGTAAAAAATGTTTTTTTAATTATGTTTTCTAATACACAACAGGGATGAGAAGAAAGTGTTTAGACATGTTTATAAGCTTAAGAATCTGTGTGTTAAAACCGCATTTGTCTTGTCTGTCAAATTATGGTTTGTCTTGTAGGGAAATTGCTAATATGTCTAATGACTAAGAACATCGCAGGTTTTGAGCATCACAGATGTGAACATAACTTTCAAGCAGTAAACATTTATTTATGAACATGAAAGTAGTTAATCTGAGTAGCCATGACACATTAATCAAGTGTTACATGAAAGTGATTAATCTGAGTAACCATGAAATGTTTCAAGTATCTCACATAAAAGTTAACCTGAGTAACCATGACATGTTTCAAGTATCTCACATAAAAGTTAACCTGAGTAACAGTGACATGTTTCAAGTTTCTCACATAAAGTTAACCTGAGTAACCATGACATGTTTCAAGTTTCTCACATAAAGTTAACCTGAGTAACCATGAACTGTTTCATGTATCTCACAAAGAAGTTAACCTGAGTAACCATGACATGTCTCCAAGTGTCTCACAAAGGGGAGGATTGTATAACGATGACGTAACGACGTCCCATAACAATGTTAATCAAGCAGCAGACGATGCCAAGGTCTTAGGAGCTTATGTTTTGTATCTTATCAACGTAAGATTTTCTAGAATGCCTCTAAATTGATAATGGTTATTTTTTCACTCATTGCGTGGTACGTAGCTTCTATACATTTGCTTCGCTGGGCAGGGCACGTTGTCCGAATGCCAAACGAGAGACTGCCAAAGAGAATCTTCTATGGTGAGCTCCAGTATAGCCAGCGGTCCCACGGTGGGCAAAAGAAACGCTTTAAAGACACACTGAAAGCCTCAATGAATGCGTTTGCCATCAATCCAGACACGTGGGAACGCGCTGCAATGGATCAATCCACCTGGCGCTCTTCCATCCACGAAGGTGCCAGGTCATGCGAGGCAAACCGAATCACCGCCGCAGAAAAGAAGAGGCAAGCCCGAAAGGCCCATGCTGTCAACCCTCCAGGAGATGTCGCACTCGTCCCTTGTCCCTTCTGTTCCCGAACCTTCCGTGCAAAGATCGGCCTCATCAGCCATCTGCGCACGCACAGACAACCCTCGGATGACTAGAGTGGTCCTCGTCGTATCGACGGACGAACGAACACATTTGTTGAAAATATATATATTGAAAAATATGATCATCATAAAAAATTAAATATAGAAATAGTTTCTTCGGCATCCTTTCGTCTCCTTTGTTTTTGTAAAAAAAAACTTCTTGGTGCAGGACTTTTTGAGACGCTGGAGTGTCCTCTCCAGAGGTGATGCAATCCTGGGCAGGTATTATGGAGAATTAGGTTCTGCCCATACAGCATATCCTTCCTCTCCAAGTCAATGGTGTAACCAAGGGAACGACTTGCGTCGATGCAGCTTCATTTCGAAGCGACTGTTTTTTAGGTGCCAGTGAACCGCCTTCATCCCTTCTCCTCATATTTCAATTGTACGTTGTAAATGTCTCCAGCGTTTGTTTATTCTTTTATTTTATAGACGGCAGAAAAATTTAGTTTCCGCCATTTTGATCAACTTCCGGTCCTAGTAGTACTAGTATATCAATTAATACAGCCACAAAATGCCAAGTACAAATAAAATACAGAACCAGACGGGCATCATCATCATCATCATCAGTTCCGTGACCGTTGCGGTAGTTGGGGGGAACGCAAGGACACATCAACAGATAACGATCTCCACATATGCCTATTGTGAGCGGCGGCCAATAATTCATGCAATTTCATCCCTGTCTATTCCTTTATGTTGTCCAGCCAGCTTTTCCGTTGTCGATCTTTTCGCCGGCCCCCTTCTACAGTGCCTTGAAGGATACTTTTTTAGGGTATCATGTCGCAGTACATGACCAAACCATGCCATCTTACGTCTCTTAATTGTTGTTATAATGGTTTCTTCACGTCCCGCAACAGAATTTATTGTGTCTCAGACACATTCATTGGTCTTATGTTCTAAATAGGAGATCTGTTGAATTTTCCTCATGCATTTGTTTTCAAATGCCTGCAGCTTGCTTTCAGTGGCTGCCATTAGTGTCCTGGTCTCACATCCGTAAAGGACAATAGTTAAAGCCTGAGCTTTGTTGGAAGGCTAATTTTTTTGCTGTTCCATATTTTGGTTAACTTTGTCATTGCGGCAATTTCCGAACCAATTCTAGCTCGAATTTCAGCTTCACATGTGCCATCTCTGGATATAATAGCTCCTAGATATTTAAAGTTATGTACCCCACTCCAGCATTTGTTGGTTCATTACAATGTTGGCCATACTGGGAGCTGAGGTATTAACCAATATCTTGCTTTTTTCTGAGCTTATTTCCATCCCATATGCACCGAATCTGTCTGCAAGTTTGTCAGTGAGCTCGTGTAGTTCTTTGCTGCTCCCAGCCAAAAGATCTATGTCATCAGCAAATCGTAGGTTGCATAAGGGTCTTCCGGCTATAGAGATGGATGTGTGGTGATCACTGAGAGTTTCTTGCATGATTTTTTCAAGGAAGATATTGAACAGGACAGGTGAGAGAATGCAGCCCTGGTGGACTCCGATCGTCGTTTTGAAGAAGTCCCCTACGCAGCATTTAAATGAAAATGCACTGCTTGACTAATTGTAGAGTTCATCGATGTCCTTTACCAGCCCTTCTTCAATGTTGAAACTTCTCATCACTTGCCAAAGTCGCTCGTGCCATACTCGATCAAAAGCTTTTCTTGAAGTCTATGAAGTTGTGAGGGAGTTCGGGTTTGTGCTGTAGATGTTTAGATGTTTTTCTATGAGCAAGCGACAGTTTAAGATCTGCTCAAATGTGCTTCTGCCTGGTCTGAAACCTGCTTGTTACTCTGCCAGTCATTCCTCGGATATTGGCCTTAGCCGGCCGAGGATAATTTTTAGCGTTACTTTGCTAGGGTGACTGATAAGGCTGATTGTTCTATAATTCTGGCATTGTTTCGTATTGCCTTTCTTAGGTATTGATATGATTAGCGACTGCGTCCAATCTTTGGGCCATATATTATTTTCAAATATTTTCTGTCTTTTTTTTTAGGGCTTTCGTCAAATATTTTCTGTCGTTTTTTAAGGCTTTCGTTACCTCTGCTCCTCCATGTTTCAGCAATTAAGCAAGGATATTGTCAACTCCAGGCCCCAGGTGGCTTACCCCCTTTTAAGTTCCGTACTGCCTTTTCAACTTCGCTCAACAGCACTGTTGGATCATTCATCTCTCTGTTCTGTTGCTTCTGTAGTATGTTGCTATCTGGATTGATCTTACAATTGTACAGTTCGGTGCAATATCCTGTCCATCGTCTTAGTACCGCCATGTTGACGGGCATAGAAACAATTCAATTCGTTGAACTATTTCTTGATATTCTTAATTTCCTCATATTACATTTGTACATTGTACATTTCTCCAGCGCTTGTTTGTTCTTTTATTTTGTAGACGGCAGAGAAATTTATTTCCGCCATTTTGAGGACCGGGAATTAATTTTAAGAAATAGATTAAGCATAAATTAATATAAAAAATGTTAAAATTTATCTGACTGATGGTCATGGAAAAAACAAATTCTCTTTACTATCAAACTATGGAGTACAACTAAATGAACATTATTATTGTTACTATGAAGACATTTTAATGAACCATCCCATTGTTTGAAAACTGATGACGTTTGTAAAATCTGCAGATGATTTAAATCTTGAATGGTTTTTGTTTGACAGTATTCCCTGAGAATTGAAGAGTACATAATTAGTTCTCTTCTTTACACTGTCTTCTTTAAATGTTCCCGGGCTGTACAAATAATTAACATTTGGCCAACAGTAAAAATTGTAAGGCCTATCAAATACACTTTTAGAAGCTACATATATAAACCTATCATAGACAGTTCTAGAACCAACGATATGAAAGTTATCATGAACAGATCTAGAAAATAGACAGATAGACCCATCATAGACAGGCCAACAATCTCATACCCAATGGGGGATAACACCAGCGGCGTAGCGTGTGTATGTGCCGCCCGGGGCAGATACCAAATTTGCCCCCCTCGCCCCCCTCTCCCGAAAAATATGTTAACGCTATAAAGTAAAAAAAAATTAGAAAGTAATAATAAAAACACTATATTTTTATGTTAATAAGAAAGGCTTCATGTCTTTAATGAAATTTTAAATGTATGTTTTTCCTCATGACTCAATCTTTCGTGTATCAATGTTCTCAGCCATTGCATGCTCTATAGCCAAAATAGCAATAGATTGGACAATTTTGGTGTATTTGTAATTGATCGTCATTAATTTTTCAATAAAATAATTTTAGAGAAGCCTTTTTAACACTTTGCATTACCTAGTCTTGAATTCATTAATTTTTATTTCTATTTATGGGGTTAAAATATTCCTTGCCTGACTATTTCATGTGGGATATTTTGAATACTCTAATTTGAAGATAAGATTTCAAAGTCAAGTATATTGGCTGGTGTACGAAAAATCGTGTCTGTTTTTTAAATTCTATCTAACTGCCAAAGCCTCACACGAGTTTATACAATAATCTCATCTTATGAAGATAAAAAAAAATTTCTTTACTGTTATTCTACATAGCATGGATGCATACATATTTGTTTCGATCACCAGAAATTCGCTCGCTTGTTCTTCGATTGGATGTTCGATTTAAATGATGAGGTCTCCACATAAAATTGTATCAAATAAAAAGACATCAATTAAGTATTCCATTCCATTAGTTTCTCTGTGAGTTGCCACTGCTAATAGAATTTTTGTTGAGCACTATAAGTTTGTAAAGAATTTCGGGCATATTTGTTAAATATAACTTTGAATTAAAAAGATTTCATTGTGACTAGCAAAGTTCATGCAGCTGTTCGTGTGTTGAGCTTTTTGTCTGCATCTTTCAGTTCTCTAGCTTACAAAATACCTAAAAATGGCTCCATGGTATATTCACTATATGTCAAATAATCTAACAAGAATTTCTTGCCACTTTGTTTTCTCGTTCACAACAACTAATTGTCCGTCTTTATTAATAGTCTCTTCTTTTTTATCCAATTTCTGATTCCTTCAATTTGCAAAAAACTTTGGTAATGTTGAGCACTTATTGAGTACTTATCTTGGCTTTTATTTTAATTTATTAAAATTTATTTTCACGTTTTAACAATTAGCTAATTAACAACTAGGAATTTGCCGCCCCCACACACAAATTTTGTATTTATTTATGCCAAGTTTTAATTTCACTAGATAAGCAATTGTTTCCATTATTTTTGTTTATGCCAAAATACAAAAGACATCAAAATTAAAGTAACCCATATAATTACGCCAACAATTTTTTTCCAGTAGTTCACTTACGCTAAAATCAAACTTGAATAATTTATATATACCAGCACATTATTGTCAGACCCTATGTTTTCCAGCCCAGTAACATTATTATCAGAAGACTTTAGATTAATAATGGAGTTTGAAGTTTTGGCATTAGAAGCTATCTCGTGTTTTAATATACTTCTTCATTTCGTTTAATTTTTTTTATCTTGGCTTTTCTTTTCTTTTATTAAAATTTATTTTCAGGTTTTAACAATTAGCTAATGAACAACGAGGAATTTGCGTCCACCCCCAATTTTACAACAAGGGTGGCTGTCAAATTTTACGAATCAATGAATCTATCACCACATCAGTGTCACGTTCTCATACTAATTTAGCCTATGTTTATTACAGTAGTATTAGTATCATAAGAATTTATATCCAATAAGGAGTTTGAAGTTTTGGTAATTAAAACGTTCACATGCTTTTGGGTAGTTTCTTTATTTCTTTTATAATTTCTTATTTGGCTTTTATTTAATTTCGAATTTTAAAAAACTCCTCTTTCTTTTAAAATTTTCATTTTAAGAAACTAATTAACAACTAGGAATTTGCCGCCCCTGGCAAAGTGCCGCCGGGGCTTTTTGCCCCCCTGCCCCCCCTCACTACGCCACTGGATAACACCCTCGTTATCTTTGCTGTTCGAGGCGCCACGTAATCTCTACGAGAAAAGGTGACCTAACAAATTGTAAGGGTTTAGAGGACTTATCAATGGCGGACACCAAGTGAAAAGGCCAAAAGGGTGTAATGAGGTCCTTCTATTAAAATGATTTTAGGTTGTCTATGTTTTATTTCATCATCGCCCTTCGTCCCATCTGGGGCATTGGCCGCGAACAAAGTCTCTCCAGGCATCCCGGTCCTGCGCCAGTCTCTCAATCTGCCCCCAGCTGTGCCCGCTCATTTTTGTGTCTGCCTCCAGTTCTCTTCTCCAGGTCATTTTGGGACGACCTCTTTTCCTCTTGCCTTGGGGGTTCCATGTGAGGGCTTGTCTCACAATGCTGGATGTAGGCTTTCTGAGAGTGTGGCCAATCCATCTCCTTCTGCGCTGGCGTATTAGCTCTTCCACTGGCTCTTGTTGTGTGCGTTGCCAGAGGTCCTCATTGGTGATGACATTTGGCCAGCGGATTCGGAGAATTGCTCGGAGAATTGCTCGGAGACATGTATTTATAAAGGCTTGAAGCTTTTTAGAAATGGCTGCTGTTATTCGCAATGTTTCTGCTCCATACAGTAGGACAGGCTTTACTGTGGTGTTGAATATCCTGACCTTGGTATGAAGAGTCAAGTTGTTGCAGTTCCAACCTTTTTTAGCTGTTTAAATGATGATCTTGCTTTGCCAATTCTCACTCTTACATCGGCGTTTTATTTACTGCTAGAAATATACCCGCTCTTCGCAGCGGGAGTATGCTGACCCTTTTTCCCAGTAGAAGTTGCTGGTTATTACAATTTTAAATCCCTTATATTAACTTCGAAATCTTGTCTCTCTCTCTCTCTCTCTCTGTCTGTCGTCATCTTTTCGTACATCGGGCGGAAAAACAAAAGTAAAAAAAGACCCACTTCTCGTAAAGCCATCGAGCTGAAATTTGGCACACGGAACCGTCTCACCCAGCAATGCATCGTACCGAAATTTTAGATCGATCGAACGTACCGTAATTAAATTAATGCATTTTTAGTTTATCTATATAAACTATATGTAGCGGTCGCTATTGTTTACATTCTACGGGTCACTTGACTTCATGCCAGCCATCGGTGAACACATCTCGTGTTTTAACCAGGTGGTTTACACCAGGAGTTGACTTAACGCGTTGACGCCACCCGTCCATGTCCACGCTTCCCCCAGTTTTAAAGCCAGGGGAGATAATTTCGGTTTCAGTCTTTAAATGTTTGTCCCGTTTGAACATAATCAATACTTTAAGTTCAGTCTCACATATAAGGGATTTATAGTCCAAAACTTTGTTCTTACGGAGTTGTTTTTTTAATCCCTTATATTAACTTCACCGCCGTCTCTCGCTGTCTCTCTGTCTGTTGTTCTTCGTCGGGCGGGGGAAAAACAGAAGTAAAAAATGACCCACTTTCCATAAAGCCATTGAGCTGAAATTTGGCACACGGACGCGTGGCACCTAACAATGCATCGTATCAAAATTTCAGATCAATCGAACGGACAGTTATTAAATTAATGCATTTTTAGTTTGTCTATATAAAACTATACTAAGCAGTCGCTATTGTTTACATTTTACGGATCTCTTGACTTCACGCCAGCCATCGGTGACAACATCTCGTGTTTTAACCAGGTGGAATTCACTCATTTTCAGTATGTTATTGTTTGTCGCGTTGGAACATAATCAATACTTTCAGTTCTGCCTCATATATAAGGGATTTATAGTCAATAGCGTTGTTTTTACGGGTCTTTTTTAATATTTGCCAAGTTATATTTCAGATCCATGTATTAGTTAAAATCTTATGGGAAACAGAGATATTCCATTTTAGGGGGAAAATATATAATTAAATATATTTAAGAAAAAAAAAGAGAGAGAAAAAAAAACAACAGACACAATTATTTAATTTTTACCACTGTACCGCGTGAGTTCTTTTCACTTAATGCAGTGCCTTTTAACATTACCTTACTATTTAAAAGATATGATTTATTAGATAATGAATCTTGACGACCATATTAACTAAATTTACTATTTCATTCCCACTTGTACTAAATAAACATAACTGATAGGTTTTCCAAAAAAGCTCTATCACCCTCGTCACTCAAAAATTTCATATATAATTACGACACTAAATAGTAACACATTTGTAAGTAATACAATATTTGTAACCGCGTCTATGAGATAAAGAACATATGGCACTATCCCTTAAAAAGGCAAAAGCTACATAACTCAGAGCGCCAATAAACAAAAATTATAAATGTACTTTCTAAAGTACTTTTTTTTTAAACTGTCGTAATAAAATGAATTCAAGAAAATGTGCAAACCATATTTAGACAATAAAAGATTACACAAAGCTGGCCGCATAAAAAAAGTCTTGTTATAAAGTAAATGTACTTGACCAAAATAACTCTTCCCTTTAACGAATTCATAGTTGTTTTAACAGGGAAATAATATTTAAAACATTTTATGTCTCTAAATTTTACGATTTATATTTACAGTTTTTGTGCAATGTGTATAATTTCAAAAAGGAATCATTTTTTTGTTCCATATTTCTGATAATGCATCATATTTTGTAAATTATATTTAATACACACATACCAGATTTTCTTTCTGAAAAATATTTGTATATATATATATCCACACTAAATAAAAGATTCAGCCGTCTGCTAGTAAGCACATCTGAAAAATGATTAAAAAGCAACTTTATCAATAACCTATGTTATTCCGACTATAAAACAATTATTATAACATGTCCAATTCGCAATTAAGCGATTTCAGGATCACTTTATTAAATTTAGTTAACTACTGTTAATACGTTCGGTAGCGAAAGTTTATAATGTATAGTGTAAATATATAGCTTATGTAAACTTTTTTAAAGTGTAAGTTTATTTGACATAGGCCATCGCTTTCCGCATAAAATAAACTCGCTACATCTATGGTTTTTAATTAAATGTCGAGTTATTAATTATATTTTTAAAAATCGCAATTTCATTCACACATGTAAAATATTAATCCAATGCATCGTGGAAAAATTGAAATAAAATAATTTAAACGCATATCTAATATATAAAGCTCAGTTGATGTTTGTATGTTTGTTTGTTTGTATCCATTATACAAGGCCACTGCTTTGTTGACATTTTTTCCAAAAGATCTCTACCACAGTCGTCACTAAAAAAGCTCATATATATTTACGACACTGCATCGTAACACAATTGTAATTAATACAATATTTGCATCAGCGTCTATGAGATAAAATAATATGGTACCCCCCCCCCAAATGCAAAATCTACTTAACCTATAGCGCCAATAAATCTATATATATATATACAATTATTACATAAATAGTGTTTTATTTAAATGTCGAGTTATGGAACAGAAAATAATTAAAACAAATGACGTCATAGTCTTATGCTTATATTTTATTTTTTCTAAAGAAGCGTACACGAAAATATGCGCACCGTAATTAGACAATATAATATTTTTTGAATGTGCACCGCTGAAAATAAAGTATTGGGGAAAAAAAACTTCATCAAAAATAACTCGCTTTGAACGGAATTTGAACGTTCGCGTAAAGCTGTTCAATATAGAATTGAGGTTAAATTTTTCATTCTTTGTCTCTGCATTTTCCGATTATTTAATTTACGGCATTCGGGCAATTACAAAAACTAACTTAAAACCATCTCCGGGGTAAAAGGAACCGCCCTGCCAAATTTGGTACCCGTCCGTCATTTGGTTTTTCCGTGATTGTGTAACGAACAGAAAGTTGAAAAGTGAAACATACAGACGCAGATACAAACAACTGAGCTTTATATATATAGATACTAATAATTTTTTTTGTTATTTATAGTCGACTATCTAATTTCTTATTAATACATTATTAATTTTTCATTGTTAATTTCCAAGTGATATCGTTTTGCTTTCAGAAAGTCATCATTATGACAGTATAGAGTCTGAACCCAACACACAGTCCCGGTTGTCAGTGAATCTGGTGACGTATTGCTTTGCTGACGTCACATCACTGAACTCGTGCCTTCTGTTTTAACAACCTTTCTATTTTCACGCATTTTAAATTTCCCTATTCAAAATCTCTTTTGTTCTTTTCAAGATCTCCATTGCTCTTCTTAATTCTCTTAACCTCTTCTCGGTTTCTCTATTGCTTTTGTCGAAATCTCTATTGCTCATCTCACTTTTTCTATTACTATTCTCAAGATCTTTTTTGTTTTCTATTCTCAACGTCACTGTTACCTTTCTCACTTACTCTCAGTTCATGTTAAAATTACACAAATTTTTAATATAAGCATTCCAAAAGTATTGTAACATTTTAGATGTGAACATTCACAAAGTCGGCCAATGGTTTAGTTGTGAAGTGAACATCTTGAGTCCAACATAAGGTGTTTAGAAAGCTAATTATCGTGTTGTTTTCCCTGGGGTCACGTTACTCAGAAAAAATCGAGCATCTCTCCCCTCCGTTCCTCCTCCACAAAGATGTCCCGCATGAAATGGCTGATCCTCTTACCCGAGGGCAGTATGACGATAACGCGAGAGGAATATGCTGGGCGGAGTTGTCCATATTGGATCATATTACGACTTCTATACTTGTTTATATGACTTTATACTCGTTTATAACCTCTAAAGTTGTTAATATCCAAAACGTGCTTTAATAACTTCTATATTTGTCTATGATTATGTGCTTATACATATCCTCTAGGCTTGTTCGGTTCATCTGTATTACTTGTTAATTATTACTATACTCGTTCATAACTAAAATACTTGTTCATAACTACAAACTTGTTCAATACCTCTGTACCTAATATAGTAGTATACTTGAAGACATTATTTATTTTAGAGATATTTTGAACATCAGAGCAAAACGAGCTTGCCAGGCTGGCGTGGATAGTGTTAGAACAACGAGCTTGCCAGGCTGGCGTGGATAGTGTTAGAACAACGAGCTTGCCAGGCTGGCGTGGATAGTGTTAGAACAACGAGCTTGCCAGGCTGGCATGGATAGTGTTAGTACAACGAGCTTGCCAGGCTGGCGTGGATAGTGTTAGAACAACGAGCTTGCCAGGCTGGCATGGATAGTGTTAGGACAACGAGCTTGCCAGGCTGGCATGGATAGTGTTAGCACAACGAGCTTGCCAGGCTGGCATGGATAGTTTTAGCGCTATAGAAGAAAGCAGTGGCGTAGCTAGAACTTTTGCCGCCCGGGGCGGTCTCTCATTTGCCGCCCTTTTTAGGGGCCGTCCATAAATGAAGTCACGCACCTGGGGGGGGGAGTCACATACGTTTGTGATGATGTGTAACGAGGGGGGGTGTTTAAGAAATGTGACGTCATGTCAAAACGCGCAACTCTAAATAAATTCCCACTTAAATATATGATTACTGACACTTTATTTAATGACGTTTATGTAAACGCGTGTTACGATATTAGAACGCAACGTTACACTAAAAACATACTTAAATGGCAAAAATTTAATTTGAAACATGCTCATTTTCAAACAGAAAATACAGCTTTTATTGGGGGGGGGTGTCAAAGCTTTGTGACGTCTTATTGAAGAAGGGGTCTAAGTTTTTGTGACGACTTGTGACGAGGGGGGAGGGGTTGAAATATCAGCTAAAATAGCGTGCTTCATTTATGGACGGCCACTTAGTTGATTATATTATGGGTTTTTAAACATTAATAAACATGAATAAATACTTGTAATTGAAACGAAGTAAAGGTGGGGAACATGTTTACCATTGCATGCCATATTTATGTAAGCAGTATTAAAAGAGGCCGCATAAGATTATATACCTATAAATACACATTTATAAAAATATAAGATACTTTTTTTAAAGGCCACAAGAAAGTTACTGAGGTCGCAAATCAATGAGACAAAACATATTCCCAATTTACACCGCGAAAAAAATAATAATTCCCAAATACTATTCTTTTATTTTGTATTTATAAATAAATGATATTTTTTTACAAACAAAGAAATTGTATACATTAGCAGTGGCGTATGGCCTAACAACGGCTTTTTCATTGGAGCAGCCTGCGCCAGTTCAAAAGGGCGCCACTAAATCTCTAATTTTTAAATTTTTATTTAAATAAAAGGCGCCAAAAATAAATTAGGCAAAGTCGTCAAAACTCAGTTACGCCTTTGTACATTAGTATGTAAACATATTTATACATTTACTTACCTAACTTTAATAATAGAAAAATCTTGTATTATGCTATCAAAATTAAAATTATTTGTAATATCTTGTTCTATGGAAAGTATTGCAATATTTTGTTGTCTTTAATCGCTCATTGTGGAACAAATATAATTTTTTATTAACATCAGTTTGAAGAAGCTCCTTTCATAATTAGCGACACTGATAGCAATAGTTTAAAAATTCATAGCAAAATTACAATGTTATGTACAGAATTTATCAATCTATACTGTTGAATAAATTTTAATAGATAAAGGGTGCATTTCCCCCCGTTTTTCTAACATAATGCCTCTTCTTGTAGTGTAGGTACAGCCATAAAAACCTGGATCCTTTTTCTTTCCACATTGAACTGTCAATGTTAATAAAGTAATTTATTTGATGTTCAAATGCTTCATTTAGTAGGTTACATGGTATTATATAAGAATATTTTCTTGCAATGACATGCAACTCATCAAAGCGTTATTTTCTTTTCTTTTATAATTCCTCCCATGGATAAAAACATTTCTCGTTTTACTTCTTGTTCTAAAGATAGAACGACGTCTTCTGAATTTTCCCTACTCATATTTTTTCTCCTTCTAACTAGGCGTTCAGTTGATATCTCCATCTCTTCATAAATTGTTTGGCTCATATAATAGCATTTTGTATTAGCACACCTCTTTGTTCCATGCAATGGCTTTGCATTAGTTTAAAAAATAACTGGTTCCCATAAATTGAGATAACATATAAGAGAAAAAGATTGCATTGAATTGAGTAAAATTCCAGCATCTAATCTCGTTTTCCTAGTTATGTCTTCAGATGTCAATTTTTCCAAGAGGCTTGAAACTTTTAAGTATGTCTTTTTCGAAATTATTATGCCTATTGTTGTGTTTATTAACAGAGAAATTTGAATATTTACATATTCATAAATCTTAATAAGTTTCTATAAAATAGACGAATTCAAATCATTTACACATTACTATTACCTTAACTGGATAGGCGTAACATGCTTAATGAATAACCGTATTTTAATGAAAAACACAAATTATTTGTGCTTTCATGCAATAAAAACAAATAAATTTAATTTTTAATAACTTGCCTTACAATAATTTACTGAATACTCAGTAATATAAATTACTACTTGCAAGTTAAACACAAACATGTATTTGAACCATCATGCCTTGTAGGTACGTGTTCGCGCATCATTCTGCGAATGTCGAAATTCCACGTAAAAACTCTCGTGGCGATATTAATAGCTCACATTATTCGGCCCAGCGGTGATGTGTTTTGGGTAGTTTTCTTATAAAAGTGTCATCTTTGACTTATACCGCTTAGTTTTCCAAACAGATGAATACTTTTTTGAGCGATTTAGAATTTTTGAAAGGTTTTGCGTTAGCTACAATATCCACTATGTAATCAAACAAATGTTGTGCGAATCCGTTAATTAAGACTCGAAATTACGAATATTTTTGTTTCACCTTGGTTTTCCCCTTTCAAAAGAACGAGGGCGATTGTCGGAAATGGTTGTACTTTTCAAAATCCCACAAATGCCGCCCCTAAATGAGTGCCGCCCGGGGCGGACCGCCCCCACCGGCCCCCCCCCCTAGCTACGCCACTGGAAGAAAGCCACCACCATCATCGTCATCTGGCCATGAAATATGTTTAAATAACATAACCATGTGTCCTAGATTAAATGGTTAAATGATTTTTAATTTGATTCTATTTGTTACCATGTACCTGAATAGTTCAGAATAACACATTTCTAACTTTATTTTATCAACTAAGTCGTTGGTACACTACAGTCTATAGTTTACTAATATATTGCGACTTCCTATTACATATGTAGCTAATTTTTTTATGGTGTGTTATGTTCTCCTACAATCTGTTAAGGAAATTCTCTAAACTTCATCCAATGCGTCTTGTATTTGTAATGAAACGAAATGGACACGAGCCTCTTCTGAGTGAAATCTGAAACGCCATTTAGTGACCTTTTCAAGGTGAGGTCACGGACATTTGGAGACATGTGTAGTTCCTCCAGTAAAGATCGTTAACACATGAATCATGAAGTCGCATCTAACAATCCTTGTTTATTTTCTTTACTCATCTTTAAAGTCGTGAGAAATGGGAATTAACATTGCTCTGTGAAGACGGGTTCTTTATGTGTGATGACAACAAAAAAAGAGAAGAGTTCTGTAGAAAATTACACGGGAAAAAATTGGATGAGGTGGAACAAAGAAAGTACAGTTTAAAAAATGCAAAACCGCAATATCATTATTTTGTCTCCATATATATCCATGTAATAACAATCGGAAATTGATATGTTTTTTTAGTTGGATTAAACTGTATTTAAACAAACAATACATAGACATCATAAATTCAACACACCAAACAATACATAGCCATCATAAATTCAACACACCAAACAATACATAGCCATCATACATTCAACACCCCAAACAACACATAGCCATCATAAGTTCAACACACCAAACAACACATAGCCATCATAAATTCAACACACCAAACAACACATAGACATCATAAATTCAACACACCAAACAATACATAGCCATCATAAATTCAACACACCAAACAATACATAGCCATCATAAATTCAACACCCCAAACAACACATAGCCATCATAAATTCAACACACCAAACAATACATAGCCATCATAAATTCAACACACCAAACAATACATAGCCATCATAAATTCAACACACCAAACAATACATAGACATCATAAATTCAACACCCCAAACAATACATAGCCATCATAAATTCAACACACCAAACAATACATAGCCATCATAAATTCAACACCCCAAACAATACATAGACATCATAAATTCAACACCCCAAACAATACATAGCCATCATAAATTAAACACACCAAACAATACAAAGCCATCATAAATTCAACACACCAAACAATACATAGCCATCATAAATTCAACACCCCAAACAATACATAGACATCATAAATTCAACACACCAAACAATACATAGCCATCATAAATTCAACACACCTAACAATACATAGACATCATAAATTCAACACACCAAACAATACATAGCCATTATAAATTCAACACACCAAACAATACATAGACATCATAAATTCAACACACCAAACAATACATGGCCATCATAAATTCAACACACCAAACAATACATGCCATCATAAATTCAACACACCAAACAATACATGGACATCATAAATTCAACACACCAAACAATACATGCCATCATAAATTCAACACACCAAACAATACATGGCCATCATAAATTCAACACACCAAACAATACATGGCCATCATAAATTCAACACACCAAACAATACATTGCCATCATAAATTCAACACACCAAACAATACATGGCCATCATAAATTCAACACACCAAACAATACATAGACATCATAAATTCAACACACCAAACAATACATAGACATCATAAATTCAACACACCAAACAATACATAGACATCATAAATTCAACACACCAAACAACACATAGACATCATAAATTCAACACACCAAACAACACATAGACATCATAAATTCAACACACCAAACAACACATAGACATCATAAATTCAACACACCAAACAACACATAGACATCATAAATTCAACACACCAAACAACACATAGACATCATAAATTCAACACACCAAACAACACATAGACATCATAAATTCAACACACCAAACAACACATAGACATCATAAATTCAACACACCAAACAACACATAGACATCATAAATTCAACACACCAAACAACACATAGACATCATAAATTCAACACACCAAACAACACATAGACATCATAAATTCAACACACCAAACAATACATAGCCATCATAAATTCAACACACCAAACAATACATAGACATCATAAATTCAACACACCAAACAACACATAGACATCATAAATTCAACACACCAAACAACACATTGCCATCATAAATTCAACACACCAAACAACACATTGCCATCATAAATTCAACACACCAAACAACACATTGCCATCATACATTCAACACACCAAACAACACATAGACATCATAAATTCAACACACCAAACAACTCACATAAATGGATACATAAACCCAGAATATCTCGTAAAGCTTAAAGTCAATACTTCACAACATAAAATAACCCAGGAATGTACCTAACAATGATATAAGTTGTGTTTATTAAGCAAGCAAGATCATCTTGTCTCATTAACAGCAATCCAATCGAATATTTAAAAGCTTACTTTTGATCAAACTCAATCTGCTACTAAAGTGAATATAAAATTTGAAAAAGTAGGTTTAATTTTTTTTTAAATATTGGCGCCTCTGGTAATATCAAATATGTAGAAACATGTGAGTGTTGTGAGAGCAAACTTATATTGAAACTGGCGACTCCATTCGACCCCGTACAGTGCGGCACCGCGTTGAGTCCTTCTTTTTAGCAAAAATCCGCTAGAAACGCCTCGGTGATTTCCATCCACGCAAAAATAACATACGTCATCTCGATAAAACCTTTACGCAACCCAAACACTTAAGTTTGATAACCGGAACCAGACATTCCACTTGCCGGTGCTTGGGTTTTTTTCCCCATCATATAACATCAGGAAACACTTTAATTAATTGTATTTTTCAAAAAAATAATAATTAACAGGACATCCTACATATAACCGACATCTTTCCACGCAGTTATCAAATAATCCAGTGTGGTGATGTAAAACATTCTGGCTCATCTACACTTAGAGTAGCTGGCGTCACGTTGTTGTACGTTTAGCTTGCGTGTGTTAACAACTGATGCGATTCGACAGTTAACATAATCTCTATAATAATAATAATATTATTAATAATAATAATAATAATAATAACAAAAACAGCTTTAAAATTCCATTTACATTTTTTAAAAAATAATTAATTTTAAAAGTCTTTTAGTTCTCAGTTTTAATAACTCTATTGAGTTGATTTAGATTTTGGGAATATGAAAACCAAGATTTGATGGGATAAAACCGAAGTTTATTCGGGATGTAAATCAGCGTAAGCTGACAGCCAGCTGTTTTTGTGGGCTGTTGTACACTGCTGTTTTGGTTTTTAAGTGGCGCTATTAATTATTCGCCCCCAAAATTTGTGTTCATATTTTTTCCCTAAGAAAATACTTCAATCTTTATCTACCGAATACTTTTATTTTGACATGTAGACTTTCAAATGGCGTGATCTGTGATCTAGCTAAAACTGTTGAACTATCTCTATAATCTGGGCATGTTATCTATATGGTCTGCCCCAAGAAAAATGTTTGTATTTATTAAGACATAATTAATAAAACTTGCAATGACGTAACATGTGGTGCAAATATGAGGCATGGCTAATAAATAAATGTAAACAAAAATTCAAAATAATAGATAACTACTTGTCACATGTCACTTACTTTTCTTTGCTGTGATGAAAGAATTTAATCCAATTAATCTCCATAAACACTTGGATATAATCATCACATAATCACCATCTTTACGCAGTCCTCGGTTTGACGTTGTCTCTGACTAAAAAAATAGGTAGCCATTATTTAATCTTTGAAATCCATAATCTCCGACGCCATATAATCTTTAATGTCATACACTCGCTCGACCACGTATTAATCCTGTCATATTATTATGAGCATTGAAAGTCATCCCATAGCTTGCCATCACATAATGCTTTAAATAATTCTTAGATTATTAGAAATGTAAAATCCACACAAAAATATGCCACATATCTTTAAATGAACCACTAATCACACGAGCCATACATATAAACTTACTACAATTTGACGCCTTTCGACATGTTTGCGTTCTTGATTTATTAGTGTCAACACGACAACACCTCAGTCAAATAAACTTCATGTCATGAACAACACCTCAGTCAAATAAACTTCATGTCATGACTCCGTTTCATATGTGTGGTGATTCCAACAGAGTCGTCTGCCCAACGCTCACCCGACCCAAATTTTTTTTTAAACGATTTCAATAACTTTTCGGGCGACCGTACATGAAAGAGATTGTTCTTGTATAAGATAGCATCAAATTAAAGAATATTAATTAATGTCAAAGCATTATTATCATTTAACCAGTTATATTCATATAAATATTAATATAATCAGAATTGACATATACAATAATTTAAAAAATTATTTGTACCGTTTCCACAATCTGGTATATGAAAGAAGTGTCTCTTTCCTAAATGAAAAGAAAACACAAAAAATAACAACAAAAGGCAACTGAACTAAACTAGTTTGAATAAAAGTATTTCAATAACTTTTTTCCATCTACTGCCATCAACAGATTTTTGATAATTTGACCGCTGCGAGTGTCTGTACAATTTCAAAACTCCTTTATTCACAAAAAACAATGCCTTGAAAATGTCCAACTGATCTCGTTGACATGTGTAGATTCAGATCATGTTCCGCCTCTTGCCTATTATATCCATATGTTTCTGTAGACGATGGGTGAGAAGAACATCCACAAACAATTTGTTTGTTAAATTGAAACTGAAATGCAATTTTACGCCTATGGCAAACCTCGTGTCATTAGTTTGGTTTTTTTCCCCCTCGTCACTCCCTCGGGTGGTGGAAAAATAAAATGGGATGAAGTCGAGCGAGTGGCAGAGTTAGCGAGGTGGGTTTCTCAGTTTTGTCTCCTCTTTTTTCGTTAGTGCACGCCAAACCTCAGCTTGCTCACCAGTGTCCGAGATTGGACCAGTGCGGGCAACTAATGTGGTCAGGGGCTCTCAAATCATGGAGTGGAGTGGCCGGATTGTGTGCACAGGGGTTCTTAAAGAAACGCCGCGTGCGAGGAACTCGTGTGATCAGTGACTCTCCGAAGTCGAGACACCGCAGAGAAGTCACGAGGACAGGGTTGTTCAAGGATTGACCAAGTTATCACCCAGAAACTTTGTCTGGGATCTGCAAGACAGAAAGAGAGACATAGGTACTGGTAGAAAGGGAGACAGGCAGACAGGCATAGGTACTGGCAGACAGGGAGACAGGCAGAGAGAAAGACAGGCATAGGTACTGGTAGACAGGGAGACAGGCAGACAGAAAGACAGACATAGGTATTGGTAGACAGTGAGACAGGCAGACAGAAAGACAGACATAGGTACTGTTAGACAGGGAGACAGGCATACAGACAGACAGACATAGGTACTGGTAGACAGGGAGACAGGCAGACAGAAAGACAGACATAGAGATGGATAGACAGGGAGGCAGACAGACAGCTAGACAGACAAAAAACAACAACAACAGACGGACAGTTATAATACCTCATTTAAAAGAATGTAGCGACCGATGGAATGGCTGTTTCGTGACCGATAGTTATCCATTGCGGACGCGTTTCGATTTCGAACGAAATGCTGTTTTTGACTTTCGGTTTCATTTTGGCCAAAAGTGATTCACATAAAGACAATCGGTCAACTATACAATACGCATTACTGCTGGTCATCTTAATGTACTGCTGGCCATCTTGCTGTCGTAGTCTGATTAATTGTTCTCTGACAACGGTGCTGACCATCACATGTGCTCTTAGTTTATTAAATAAAATTTTACAACACGAAATTGTCTTAGGAAGACCATAGATGTGGACTGTGCTCCCTCGGTGGCACATTTAAAAAAAATGTTTATAAAGTTTAGTGAAATGTTTTTCCAATTAAAAAGAAGAAAAAAAAGATTAAGACTAAATTCTTAATTTCATTTTACAGTCAATAACTAAAAAGTAGCTATGATACTGTGGGATTATTTTAAAAAAAAATACTTGAATAAAGTCTGTACAGTTTGTTCAGCCTTATTTCTCCTTACTTCAATTAAAATAATAATTTGATAATTTATATATCGCAGTACCCCAACAAGGACCTGGGCTCACAGCACTTCGCATAAAAAATGAACCATCATTTTATGTTTTGTTTAATTAGGATATGAATGTTTTAAATTGAATACATTTATAAACACACCCGCAGTTTACTATTTTTAAATCCTTTATATTAACTCGTGGTGTCTGCGGCGGACCTTGCTTGCTTGCTTGCTTGCTTGCTTGCTTGTCGCCAAAACTTTTGATCGATTTTTAACCCACTTGCTCGCAAGATAGCGAGCTGAAATTTTGCAGGCAGTTTTGTACCGATGATAAAAACAATGTATCAAAATTTCAGATCGATCGCATGTACCGTAATTAAATTATTGATTTTTTAGATTATTTTTTTTATTCCTATGTATCATGCTATTTTTTGAGATAGAGCGTCGCGGTGCGTATTATATTGAACAACCTTTCTGTCGCGCAATAAGGTGCGTATTTTATTGACAGCTCTTTTTATAAACATATTCCTGATCGGTGCGTATTATATTAAACATATTTTACGACACAACTTCAATTTTGTATTTCTGGATGGTCTGGCGCTGCGTATTATAATGAACATTCTTTTAGTTACTTCTCGTACATAAAGGATTTATAGTCAAAAACTTGGTTTTTTACGGGTTTTTCTTATTATGTGAAGTTCTGTGAGCCCAGCTGCCTCTAGGGTACCGCGCTATATAATTATAAGTTCTTAACATTGTATTATTAGTATTAATTATGTTAATATTGCATGACTGTGCATAAAGGTCGGTCCGCACCTCACAAATGCTCGCGAGCATTTGCCCAAGCATCACACGAACGCACTATTTTATTGGCGAATTTTATAGTGCGTTCTTGTGATGCTTGGAAAAATGCTCGCGAGCATTTGTGAGGTGTGGACCAAACCTTAACGCATCATTTATTTTAAGCCATAATTCTACCATCTCGTCTGCTTGAATACCTGTTTATCATCAAATAATTAATAAGTCATACAGAGTTCGACAGCGGTACTTTGTTCAAATAAAATACACGATACACTTATGTATTTGTCCGATAATAAGCTTTACATTTATTGTTTTAATCACACAATTCGTTTGTGTATGTCGTTAAATAAGTGTGTATGTGATCAGAGGCGTCACTAGGGTTGGTGTCACCTGGGGCGATTGCTCATGGTGTCACCCCCTCACGACTTACTCCATAGAACTCCTGCGAGTCTTTCAGTGCCAAATAACGGGAACATACAGAATCTTACATTTTGGTGTCACCCCTTGTGATGGAGTCACCAGGGGCGGCCCACTCCCACCGCAACCCCAAGGTGACGCCACTGTATGTGATCTTCTGTGCCACCCTAATTAACCCAATCCAGCGACTGAAAAAAATATCTTAATGATATCAATGGATTTATAGTATCCGGTAAATATATACAATTTATGATTACATCGTAAGGCCCAACAACACGTATATAAAAATAATGAACTGTAGTGTCTTAAAGTAAGACAAACACAAAGTACAAACACAAAGTACAAACACAAATTACAAACACAAATTACAAACACAAAGTACAAACACAAAGTACAAACACAAAGTACAAACACAAAGTACAAACACAAAGTACAAACACAAAGTACAAACACAAAGTACAAACACAAAGTACAAACACAAAGTACAAACACAAAGTACAAACACAAAGTACAAACACAAAGTACAAACACAAAGTACAAACACAAAGTACAAACACAAAGTACAAACACAAAGTACAAACACAAAGTACAAACACAAAGTAATCTTAATTTTAGAACAATTCTTTCACTCAATAACAAATTACATTTTATTTATTAATCCATTTACTTAATAAACCTAATGATAGTGCAAAAATAACTAAGACTTGTGTCTTGGTAGTAAGTACCTATTGAGAGCGAACGATATTATTTCGATACCTTAAAAATGTCCTGATTATGGGATAAGTAAGTTTAAGCAAACTTAATTTTGTATTGCATTGATTTTTTTATATTTTAAAATACAATTTATAATTTGAGGGGATTAATTCAATTACTTTTAAATCGTGTGTCAAAACTCTCGATTATTTAAATTGAGATCTCTCATTCCGTTTCCGAATTAAAAAATAAAATAAAATAAAATAAAAAAACTGAAAGGGTAAAAAATTTCAGCCCGATAATAAGAAAGGAGAATCATGACAAGCTTAAAGTGCCAGCAATTACGAGTACAGGGGTCTAATTTGGATGCTAAAAGGGAGTTTTAAGTACCCGTAACTTCTAACTTGATGTAGTTAAGACGTTTATAGCTAAGTGGTCAAAGAAAATGGTCTGGATAAAGACCGAGGTTCCTCAGCATAGCGTAGTTTTCTGCAACCCAAGGCAGATGTTAATTTCCCCCCCCCTCTCCGTTTTTTAAAGAAAAATGAATTTTTATTGGAAAGTAATACTAAGAACATTATAAACTGCCATTTTAGAAATAAAAATTTGAAGACCTTTGCTTTTTAAAAAAAATCTTAAATGGAAGTTTTCTGCTTTACCTTAATCCTAGATGGCAATGTCAATATTAATGAGATATCAGTCAGTTTGTGCTCACTAGCCAAATTAGAGATTTTTAGTGCACTCATTGTTGAATGTAATAGATTTTAAAAATTATATTAAATTTAGGGAAGCTTGTCTCACTCACAGCTGGCATAACGCATGGCAATTATAGGGAATATTCAAAGTAATGTTAATATATTAGGCAGGGAATCTTTGTACATCGCTTTAGCGTAATAAAGTTTAAATCAAAGGGGCTTGAATTCATTTATAATTTTTATTGCTCATGACGTTAACAAAAGTCCTTTTTTGTCCTCGTTATGAGATGCGTGCTCTAATTTGATATCATGGTAAGAAACGTTCAGTAGATGAGCAGGTGTATCAAAATCATTTGTCATCTAAATGGTGTATACGCAGAAACCTCTCATTAATTTGTAGAGTCATCTTATGTACTGAAGAATACAACTTTCTTATTCTGAACTTGTTTTCATGTGACAAGGCGGACTCTTCAATCGAATCACCAAGATTTGCTCCCTTGTTCTCCAATTAAAATGCGGATGTCTTCAGAAATAGTTTTGGCATAAGTAAAAAATCACCCGCTACAATTCCATTCGTTTCTCTTTTAGTGGGATCAAATCATTCATTTTTAGCTCAAAGACAACGTTAAGTAACTTTGTTTATAAATTTATACGATCGGGGCATTTACTTAGATTGTTAAAGTCTCTGAAATTAGTTAAATTTTAACGGGTGTTTTGAGCAATATCAGGTGTAGTTCTTTTTGAATCAATAACAGGAGCGGCTGACTAACTTGAAGAATCATTTACAGACACCAGCACATCAGTGTCGCGTACATATACTATTCCAGCCTCTTGGTTTTTGAGTTCATTAGCAACAGTGTCAAAATAATGTACATCCAATATGAGCGTGAAGTCTCAGCAGTAGGAATCTTCAAGTTGAATAGTTCCTTCATTAAAAAAAATAATAATTTGTTCCTTGCCTTTTTTTTATTTCGATAAAAACTATTTCTTTTACCCTAATAAATGGCGAGGAATGAGTGCCATAATAAAGTGCCCGCCCGGGGCATTTGCCCCTTTTTCTCCTCTCGCTACGACGCTGCCGAGGTTCTCTTTGTTTGTATGTGTATATAAGGTATACAATTTACGTAATCTTAGAATAAAATAAGACTGTACATAAAAAAGGGTAAAGATTTTAAAAAATCAGCTAAGAGCTGATGGGTAAATTGTCAGCTAAGATTTCTTGTCATTTTTTCTAGTTGCACCAAACATATACACAAAACATATGCGACAAACAATGTCGAAAACCTAGTTGAAAATAATTTTCTTTGTTAATGTTCTGGTTCTGATAGTTGAGATCTGAAGTCCCATGGCACCCTTGTCCCGGTTAAATGAAATTGGATACTTAGGTTTCGGCTTCGGCTCGGTTGAAAGTCCTATTTCCACTTTTCACTTTCATTCGCTTTCGGTCTAAGAAAATCTGAACTTTCGGTCACAGACAGACAGAGCGATATAGCAAACCGGACAGACGAATACAACGAATGAGAGAGAGAGAGAGAGAGAGAGAGAGAGAGAGAGAGAGAGAGAGAGAGAGAGAGAGAGAGAGAGAGAGAGAGAGAGAGAGAGAGAGTGAGAAGGAAGATTACAGAAAAAAGTCAGAGAAAAATAGACGTAGAGACAGTCTATCAAGAAATAGGTGGGTAAACATAGAAGCCAAAGAAGTTAAAAACGAATACAAACAGAAAAAGAGTGAGGAACAGGCGTACAAAATGCAGACTTATAGAGATAGATAGAACAGAACATGTTTTTTTAAAATGTTTCTTAACTGAATGACACACTAAAATGTATTTTCCCAATAATATCAAGTTCCGATTTAATAATAATAATAAGAAGAAAGAGAGACATATTAACAGAGAAAATTACAGGGATCGCGTGACTTATGACACGAGCTGTTCAGATCTAGTGTCCTACCCACAATGTGATTACGTCATATGATTGGCAGAGTGACAACAGGAGGAAGTATTCACAGTCTAACATTTGGCCTTGTCCAAACAATAGTGGTGTTCTAGAGATGTTTTAGTGGGATTGGTGACATCTTAGTGGCCTTGTGGTCATATGTTAGTGGCCTTGTGGTGGTATGTTAGTGGCCTTGTGGTGATATGTTAGTGGCCTTGTGGTGATATGTTAGTGGCCTTGTGGTGATATGTTAGTGGCCTTGTGGTGATATGTTAGTGGCCTTGTGGTGATATGTTAGTGGCCTTGTGGTGATATGTTAGTGGCCTTGTGGTGATATGTTAGTGGCCTTGTGGTGATATGTTAGTGGCCTTGTGGTCATATGTTAGTGGCCTTGTGGTGATATGTTAGTGGCCTTGTGGTGATATGTTAGTGGCCTTGTGGTGATATGTTAGTGGCCTTGTGGTGATATGTTAGTGGCCTTGTGGTGATATGTTAGTGGCCTTGTGGTGATATGTTAGTGGCCTTGTGGTGATATGTTAGTGGCCTTGTGGTCATATGTTAGTGGCCTTGTGGTCATATGTTAGTGGCCTTGTGGTGATATATTAGTGGTCTTGTGGTGATATGTTAGTGGCCTTGTGGTGATATGTTAGTGGCCTTGTGGTGATATGTTAGTGGCCTTGTGGTGATATGTTAGTGGCCTTGTGGTGATATGTTAGTGGCCTTGTGGTGATATGTTAGTGGCCTTGTGGTGATATGTTAGTGGCCTTGTGGTGATATGTTAGTGGCCTTGTGGTGATATGTTAGTGGCCTTGTGGTGATATGTTAGTGGCCTTGTGGTGATATGTTAGTGGCCTTGTGGTCATATGTTAGTGGCCTTGTGGTGATATGTTAGTGGCCTTGTGGTGATATGTTAGTGGCCTTGTGGTGATATGTTAGTGGCCTTGTGGTGATATGTTAGTGGCCTTGTGGTCATATGTTAGTGGCCTTGTGGTCATATGTTAGTGGCCTTGTGGTGATATGTTAGTGGCCTTGTGGTGATATGTTAGTGGCCTTGTGGTGATATGTTAGTGGCCTTGTGGTGATATGTTAGTGGCCTTGTGGTGATATGTTAGTGGCCTTGCGGTGATATGTTAGTGGCCTTGTGGTGATATGTTAGTGGCCTTGTGGTGATATGTTAGTGGCCTTGTGGTGATATGTTAGTGGCCTTGTGGTGATATGTTAGTGGCCTTGTGGTGATATGTTAGTGGCCTTGTGGTGATATGTTAGTGGCCTTGTGGTCATATGTTAGTGGCCTTGTGGTGATATGTTAGTGGCCTTGTGGTGATATGTTAGTGGCCTTGTGGTGATATGTTAGTGGCCTTGTGGATGTCATTAAAGATGTACTCCAGATGGCTAACATCGCCTTTCAATATAGTCAACAAAGTCCTTTTTAAAAAAATAATTCATAGGTCGTCAAAGTCATGCACCGTAACGTTATCGGCCAAAAAGTTATTGGCCATAAATGGACCGGCCACAAAGTTATTGGCTACAAATTTATCCGCCACATTGTTATTGGTCACATAATTTTGGGTCAAAAATTGATTATCTTATCTTATCTGTTTACAGACGCTCCTTCTATACAGAAGATTATTGCGTCCTACGCTTATCTATGGTTTGTGTTTAGTCCTGCATTTTTATTAGAGATTTAAATGTTGATAAAGTGTTGGTTTTCCTGGATTCTTCAGACAACCCATTCCACGCCCGAATTCCGGACGGGAAGAAGGAAAACTTGTATGTGTTTGTTCTTGCATACGGAATAAGAAAGGTGTTTTTATCCTTATGTCTATCTGAGGGTTGTATTAAGTTATCTTTGTGTTGTATTTCTAAATTAGAATTAATTGCTTTATGTATGATTACTACTTTGCTCTTGGTTCTTCTATCCTCTAGTGTTTCAAGGTTTAATGATTTAACTAATGGTGTTATTTTTGTCAGTTTCGAATATTCTCCAGTAATGAATCTGGCAGCTCTTTTTTGAATTTGTTCTAGTTTATCAATGTTTTCTTTGGTGGATGGGTCCCATACAGAAGATGCATATTCTAGTACAGGTCTCACCAAAGTGAGGTAGCATTTTAGTTTTATATCTCTATTACATTTGTTAAAGTTCCTTTTTATAAAGCCTAAGGTTTTGTTTGATTTTTTAATAACTTCATTGACATGGGGATTCCATGATAGTTTCTCATTTATTAAGATTCCTAAGTATTTTGCATCTTTAGTTTGGGTCAGTTCTTTTCCATGAATGTAATATTTTGAATTTATTTGTTTCTTTTTCTTTGTTACTCTTAACAGTTGACACTTTTCTGGGTGGAAAGACATACTCCAGTTAGTTTCCCATTCTATCAATTCATCTAAGTCTTTTTGTAAAATTTTGCTATCTTGTTCTGATTTAATTGTTCTATAGATTATACAATCATCAGCAAATAACCTAACTTTTGTACCTGTTGAGATGTTGTTGGGTAAATCATTTATATAAATTAAAAAGAGTAAGGGACCTAGCACAGTTCCTTGTGGAACTCCTGAGTTACCTGATTGGTAAAAAATGTATTGGCCCCAAAGTATTTGGCCACAAATTTATTGTTCACTAAGTTATTGTCCACAACGCATTTATTTGTTATACGATTTCAAGAAGGTGCTGTTTTCCCCCCCCCCATGTACTCCATGAACTCTCTACACAATGAACCGATCATTCCCCGGCGGGCGTCAGTCAGGGATCTCGGCTCCTTGCACGAACCACTTTGAAAAGGTTTTGTGTAAGAACTTCCGGCCTCAGAGACCTTCCGAGTACGCTAATTTATTGGCATGGAATGCTGGGATTTCTACAGCTGTCACAACAAATCATCGATTAGAGTTCTATAAAATTGTTGACGTGTGTTCAGATGTACAAACATATTAACTGTGTACGTTGGTACAAATAAAACTAAGTTGTATACCATTAGAAAAATCTGCTCTCGAAAAGCTATGCATTTGGCTCATTTTAAAATATTGAAAATTTTAAAAAAGTAAAAAAAGTAAAAAGTAAAAAAAAATTCTCAAGGGAAAAAAAGCATTTCATTAAAACGAAATTTGTGTATTAATTATTTCCAAACTGAATTCATACCGATTTTATTTTTAAAAAATGTAATTTAGGCATTGAAAATAATATTTTATATGATTAAATGTGAGAAAATGACAAAGAAATTATGTTGAAAATCACGATTCCGTAAGAATATTTTATGCCTAGAAATTAGCGACAAAAACAACAGCAAAAAATGTATTTAAAAATAAGAAAAACCCGTAAAAAACCAAGTTTTTGACTATAAATCCTTTATGTACGAGAAGTAATTAAAAGAATGTTCATTATAATACGCAGCGCCAGACCATCCAGAAATACGAAATTGCAGTTGTGTCGTAAAACATGTTTAATATAATGCGCACCGATCAGGAATATGTTTATAAAAAGAGCTGTCAATAAAATACGCACCTTATTGCGGCGACAGAAAGGTTGTTCAATATAATACGCACCGCGACGCTCTATCTCAAAAAATAGCATGATACATAGGAATAAATAAAATAATCTAAAAAATCAATAATTTAATTACTGTACATGCGATCGATCTGAAATTTTGATACATTGTTTTTATTATCGGTACAAAACTGCCTGCAAAATTTCAGCTCGCTAGCTTACGAGCAGGTGGGTAAAAAATCGATCAAAAGTTTTGGCGACAAGCAAGCAAGGGCGGCCGCAGACACCACGAGTTAATATAAAGGATTTAATAAAATCAACTGTTGTGATATTCTATACAAAACCAAAATGTAAGAAAACTATGACGTGTCGGTCGGGTATTGGGTATCCCCCAACTTTCATTATAACCTAAAGAGAAATAAAAAAATTGAAGAAATATTTGACAGTACTTCTTGGCAGATGGAGTGAAAATGTTTCGTTAGTTGTATAAAAAATAAAAGGAGATGCTTTGCAGCTAAAATGATATCTAGATCCTGGACATTAAATCTACAAACTTTACCATTTAAAGACAGTAAACTTATAAACTATACTATTTTAGACAAT
Organism: Ampullaceana balthica; assembly: GCA_944989445.1. Taxonomy (NCBI): domain Eukaryota; kingdom Metazoa; phylum Mollusca; class Gastropoda; family Lymnaeidae; genus Ampullaceana; species Ampullaceana balthica. Next base: position 692,179 of record CALYLW010000484.1, on the reverse strand, counting down.
AAATATATACACTATACCGTTGGAAGACAGTAAATCTACAAAATATACCATTTTAGACACTAAATATATATACTATGCCATTTTATTACACTAAATTTACAAACTTCACAGTTTTCCAAGATGTCTGAAACAAGCTAATTTTTAAAAAATAAATTGCACTGTTTTAGAGAATGAAAAAAAAATGTTCAATTAAGAGCCATCAACATTTATTTTTCGCCCATTACTTCGACTACTACTACTTTAAGTTCTGTAACATTAGATATTATTTTCTTAAAGCCGTGCCTAGTACTGGTACTCTGGCAATCTGCGCATTCTTATCAGCTACTCACGACTTCCACACAAAGTGGAGATAAGTGCCAGTACTCAGTACCAAACCCTGAACAAGGTACTAATAAAAGTCTATGTGCTGGGATCAGACTGGGTGAAACGACAGACTTCGTAAAACACCAGACGACAACAACAGACTTTCGGCTTAACACCAGACTTGGTTCAAACATGAACCCTGGAGCAAACATCAGACTTACAAACAAACATCAAATTTTTTTACAACCATTTAACTTGGACCTAACATCAGACATGTTCCAAAACTTCAGACTTAATTCCCATTACATCATTGTCAGTTTGACATGTTGGAACGTTAAAGGCAAGTCATTGCCGTCCTGCCCTGAGCTGAATTTTATCAATAACTGCCGTTTTAATACGGAGAGCAGAGCCCCGGGAAAGTTGAAAGGGGATTTACGGGATTTGAGGAGCTTAAAGACCAAGTCTGTCTCACTCAGGACTATGACGCATGTGTCACTTTAATGGCTCCATTTATGGACCTTGCAGGATTCACACTTACAACAACCCTAATCTCTTACCCTAATCTCTTACCCTAATCTCTTACCCTAATCTCTTACCCTAATCTCTTACCCTAATCTCTTACCCTAATCTCTTACCCTAATATCTTACCCTAATCTCTTACCCTAATCTCTTACCCTAATCTCTTACCCTAATCTCTTACCCTAATGTCTTACCCTAATCTCTTACCCTAATCTCTTACCCTAATCTCTTACCCTAATCTCTTACCCTAATCTCTTACCCTAATCTCTTACCCTAATCTCTTACCCTAATCTCTTACCCTAATCTCTTACCCTAATCTCTTACCCTAATCTCTTACCCTAATCTCTTACCCTAATCTCGTACCCTAATCTCTTACCCTAATCTCTTACCCTAATCTCTTACCCTAATCTCTTACCCTAATCTCTTACCCTAATCTCTTACCCTAATCTCTTACCCTAATCTCTTACCCTTATCTCTTACCCTAATCTCTTACCCTAATCTCTTACCCTAATCTCTTACCCTAATCTCTTACCCTAATCTCTTACCCTAATCTCTTACCCTAATCTCTTACCCTAATCTCTTACCCTAATCTCTTACCCTAATCTCTTACCCTAATCTCTTACCCTAATCTCTTACCCTAATCTCTTACCCTAATCTCTTACCCTAATCTCTTACCCTAATCTCTTACCCTAATCTCTTACCCTAATCTCTTACCCTAATCTCTTGGTATGGACCACAGATCCGCAGCAAGGGGAGAATACCTGGTATAGAAACTTATCTTTGTTTTGAATCCCTAGCCCGATCGCCTCTGCTCGTCATTAGAAATGTAAAATCAGTTGTCAAACTTTGTGACTGTGTATTCTCTATAAGTAACATTCATCAAAACTCTAAGAACTGCGACATAGTTGGTGCCCTCAATATCATTTTCTCCACCGAATAGTTGTGAACCTATGTTTGGACCTAACTTTACACCATCGAGGGGTTTACTGTTATCTTGTTGCATAGTGGTATTACACCCTGTGATAAGTTTATCATCGACCTTCACCCTGTAATAGCTGTATCATTGACCTTCACCCTGTGATAGCTGTATCATTGACCTTCACCCTGTGATAGCTGTATCATTGACCTTCACCCTGTGATAGGTGAATCATCGACCTTCACCTTGAGATAGCTATATCATCGACCTTCACCCTGTGATATGTGAATAATTGACCTTCACCCTGTGATAGCTGTATCATTAACCTTTAACCTGTGATAGGTGTATCATTAACCTTTAACCTGTGATAGCACGCTCATTCACTTTCATACAATTATTGCCGTTTAATTGACTTTTTACTTCAACCGTTGACATACACGTGATTGCGACTGTCCATCACCATTTCATGCTGTAGGCATGACCCGACCTTGTGGTTGTGTATAACTGCCCTCCAGCTAGTATTGTGAGTGAATAATATTCACAATGTGATTGTTTATAGTTGACCTACCATTGTAACGGGTTAGTAACTGAATGATTGTGACCATTGAATGTCTGTACCCCGAATAAAAGTTATACCTTTAGCAGTGGGTCCAAAACTCTGTGTCACAATAATAAAAGAGTTGCGTTACTTCATTCACTGGAGTAGCTACTGTGCTCTTGGATGCTGGGATCATATCCCACATACTGAGAACCACTGATCATGAGAAAATTCGTTGATGAGTCTGACAGATAGCGAGAAGACAGCCTGACATAATCTTTACATTCGAATCTAGCGTCACAATGGGGTTATTTCAGTCGCCAAACTCTAGCGGTTCCCAAAACACATCCGTGGTCTGCCTATCTTAAGGAAAGAGCACATACAATTCTGAAAACAGTCGCTCGTCTGAAGTAATTACGATTTCGTAGAAATGTTAAAGGAGCAAAACTTTAAATACAAAGAAATATGTGTGTGTGTTTTTTCTCAGTCTGACATTCTGATAGCTGTTGGCAGGAGAGATATTTAGTTGAGCTAAGAAATGAATAAATAACTAATAACATTTCATTCAGTTAATTTCAGCATTAACTGAATTTGAGTCTAATACAACATCCTTTACTTGAACGCTAACACAGACAAGGGACATTCATATTTCAAATCGAGGTTGTTGCTTCGAGTTCCAAAAAGATTTCTTTGAGATCCACCTATCTTGTGTCTGAAATTCTGGCATTTCCCCTCTATCTGGTCCCAACCTGTCAATTCGTGCTACAACGGAGGATTCATTAAAATTCACATCGTGAGACTTCTCTGTTATGTTACAATACGATTATAAGGCCCTGGATAAAATTTATCCCTAAAACAATAGCGACTGCGATGTGCGACACAGCTAGTTTCTGAAGTTACTAGAAAAATTATATGCTCCAAAAACTAAGTTAATCCTAATAATAATCATAGTAAGTGTTCCATAGTAGAAGATATTATGATTTCAATTACCTTCAGTATTTTAAAATAGGTAATTAAAAGCCTGTTTATTCAGATATGTCTAGATCCACCAATAAAATATTTGTTTTCAATTAAAATTAGATATATACTCTTTACACAGAGAGCACTGTCGTGATGAAAGTAAGGGAAACAACTACAACCACAAGCAAACAAAAAAAAACCTTTTAAATCCTTTATATTAAATTGTGGTGTCTGAATGCTTGACGAAAAAACTTTAGATCTATTTTTAACCCACTTCCTCGTATGCTAGCGAGTTGAAATTTTGCAGGCAGACTCGTGTAGAAGATCAAAATGATCTTTTAAAATTTCAGATCGATCTATAATACTGTAATTAAATTAATAATTTTTTTAGATTATCTCTATTTAACTCTATGTAGCATGTTAATTTTTGTGCCAGAGTGTCGCGGTTGCGTATTTTATTGAACAACCTTTTTAATACTTTCCTGTCTCGCGGTGCGGTGCGTATTATATTGACGATACTTTTTAAAAATATATTCAGGATCTGTAAATGCTTGTAATTGCTAGTCTGTTTCGCGGTGCGCACTATATTGTACGTGTTGTTATAACCCTTTTCCGGTGATCAAATCCAGCTGAAAATTAGCAGGCAGACTGTAGTAGTTGTTTTTAAAAAATATAAATACTTTATATATAAGACATAGCTAATAATTTTGGATTTTTTGATTGTCGTGCGATGCTTATTATAATGAACATGTTTTTAGTTATGTCTCGTAAATAAAGGATTTATTTATAGTCAAAAACTTTGTTTTTACGGGTTTTTAAAAATTTAAAATCATGTTTATATAGTTGTTACAAGGGGAGAATGAAATTAAGGGCTACGAACCCCAAGCGGAATATTTTACTGACTTCACAAAATCTCTCAGTATTTTATTTTGGATCATGAAAAATTCGTGCGGCAAACTTTGTCAAGATCCACAAATCCATGATCACACGTATAAGGAATAAACACATAACATTGTAATAAAAATGTCAACTGTTTTAATTATTATCATTATCTAATAGGTCTTCAGGGTTTTTTTTATTAAAGATTTGTCTGAGTCTATCTATAGACCCCACAAATAATATTTAAAAGCATATTTATTAACCATATGTATAAGAAAAAACAATGTCCCTAAAGCGTATATGATGTAACTCATAATCTAGAAACCTTAGCGGCCGAGCGTTACAACTGATACTAATAAATCAATTAAAAGGGCGATAACAGTCACAAATCTCAAAGAAAAACAATTCTTTGTTATCTTCCTTACACTCCAAGTTTTTAGATGGCCCAGTGAAGTAACTCGTATATTAGATCAGTGGTGGTGAGTCTTTTTTAGGGGGGGGGATGTCCTAATTTCAACCAAAACCCACAAATTTATATATCAAAGTGCCAACGCTCCCTGACACCCGAAAATCGAAGTTTGGTTGGGCTGGTTTGATTAGGAAAGTAATATTTTAGTCGCGTGCCGGCTGATGAGACTCTGCGTGCCGACTGTGGCACGGGTGCCATAGGTTCGCAATCACTGGATTAAACTCTTAAAAGCTTTAGTTTAGTTTCTTTTTTCTCCCAAGCCATTAATTGAACAAAAAGCTAAGGAAAAATAACTGGTTCTTAAAATGTGAATATAGTCTTTAAAGTGTATAAGCACAATTTAATAAAATTATTTTTTTTGGATACAATTTCATCATATGATTAAAAAGTGAAAATATATTTGATTTTCCAAAATGTTGTGGGACGAATGAAAACTTGGGTCTTCTAAAACATATATATATATAAAAGGGAAAAATATATAAATTTTCTGATTATTTTTATTATTATTTATGTTTAAAAGTTTTATATTAAAAAGAGAATATATATCTTTCTGATATTTCACTGTTATCAAACGTCTCAAAAAATGTGTAGGCCTAGGACAGTCTAGGAGCTTAAAATAATTGTTTCAATTAGACAACAAAAGACTTGACGAACAATAAAATGAAATAATGACTATGAAAATGAAATATTACTATGAAAATGAAACACGACTATGATAATATAATAAATTTTAAAATAAACTGTTTCTTAATATTTTTAATGCAATATGAAATGCATGATTTAATTGTAATTCATATGCATCATTACCCTAGTCTGTATTGCATTAACACAATTTTATGTATTTAGAGTTTCTTGTCTTACTTGTCTCCACCACATGTATATTTATTTTCACATTAAAAAGTTCCATTTTTAAATCCTTTATATTAACTAGTGGTGTCTGGTTGTTTGATTGTTTGTTTGAGCCCTTGTCGAAAAAACTTTGGATCGCTTTTTAACCTACTTTCTCGTAAGCTAGCGAGCTGAAATTTTTGCAGGCGGTTTCGTGCCGATGATGAAAACGATGTATCAAAATTCCAGATCGATCGCATGTACTGTAATTAAATTATTGAATTTTTATTTTATTTATCTAAATGTATCGTGTTAAATTTTTGAGATAGAGTGTCGCGGTGCGTATTATATTGAACAACCTTTCCTGTCGCGCAATAAGGTGCGTATTTTATTGACAACACTTTTTATAAACATATTCCTGATCGGTGCGCATTATGTTAAACATGTTTTACGACACAGATACAATTTTGTATTTTTGGATGGTCTTACTCTGAGTATGACAATGTGTACACTTTCAGTTAGGTCTCGTACATAAAGGATTTATAGTCAAAAACTTGTTTTTTTACGGGTTTTTTAAATTTAAATATTGTGTTTTTTTTTAAATATTCTTTTGTAATTATTATTGTTATTGTTAATTATTTGTCCATCTGTTACCTAATTCACTAATTCCAATTGACTGTGATCTAAGAGAACGTGATGACAAGTGACAGGTCTCCAGATTCACCGGGTTAATATTTAAAGGGAAACAAACATACAAAAGAGTAGTCTGTAAAATTATTATTACTTTCCTTTAATATTAACTCTAATGAAGATTATCATTAACGGTAACGTCTTTGTGTTTCATGAAAGTGCCAGTTTTTTAGAAGAAACGTCACTACAAATGGGAATTGTGTTTATTTTTATTCAGCGCGTTTCGGAGTAAAATGATTTACGATCATTTAGTGGCAAATTGTTCTTGTGTTTGTTTCCATTTGATTTAATGTTTGTGGTAAGAATCATCTTCTTTTTTTTTGTGTGTTTCAAAAGAGGTTTTCCTTGTAGTTGTGAACGTCAGATGTTCTTGTAGTTGTGACCGTCAGATGTCCTTGTAGTTGTGACCGTCAGATGTCCTTGTGGTTGTGACTGTCAGATGTCCTTGTAGTTGTGACCGTCAGATGTCCTTGTGGTTGTGACCTTCCGATATCCTTGTGGTTGTGACCGTAAGATGTCCTTGTAGTTGTGACCGTCAGATGTCCTTGTAGTTGTGACCGTCAGATGTCCTTGTAGTTGTGACCGTCAGATGTCCTTGTGGTTGTGACCATCAGATGTCCCTTTAGTTATTGCAATCAGATGTCCTTGTAGTTTAGACTCACATATGTCCTTGCAGTTATTGCCAATTTGTTCACAATTCTTATGACCTGCAAATAAAATTGAGTTTTTATTTAAATATTTAGCACTGATGTCAAATTAGATGGATAATTATAAAACATCTCTTTTTGCAAGATAAATAGTTACTATAATGTTAAATGTGATAAAGTCATATAGTCACATAAGGTTTGAAAAAGTTAAGGTATTATATTATTCTTGTATGTGTCTTGTATATAAATAAATAAACATATAAATATATATATTTATATATAATTTACCAGAAATTAGGACAAGCACAAGACATGAGCATATAAGCATGACGAATGACCCTCGCTAGGGTCGACCAATCACATTTTATGGTTGGCAAGCGAGGGTGGTGCAAGTGGGGGGCCCATCCGCAGTGTGCATGTCTCGACACCAAAAATGCGTCGATGGTCCCCCCAACGTTCACTCGCGTTGTTCCCATGTCTTTGAGCTGCTGTTTGTGTCCGCCACCCCCCCCCCTTTTCTTTGAAAAATCTTTGAGCAAGTTTGCGGCGTTACGCCGCGGGTCGTATCTAGTATATTATATTTCATTTAACACCTTTCTGTAAAAAAATAAGCCATAAATGTAACAGTATTTAATCGAATGATTCCATGGGATTTGATTTAGTTAGAGATTATTTAAAAGTAATTTTTAATTTGCCATCCACATAAAAGCTTCAAAATTGTTTGTAAATTTTATTATACCTGTAATGTATATGACTTAATCTTAATATTTATAGAATAAAACTATAATTTTAAATTGATAACGAGGTATTCATTAATTTCTCCATTTTTCTGTTTCTAAAACTCTCATTATAAAGAAACAATCACTTTGCAGCATATTCTATAATACTAAAAAAAATATTTTTGTTGACCAGAATGTGTTACAAAAAAGTACCTTTTTAACAATTATGTAACATTTTCTAAATTTGTTCTTTTCATTTTCTTTGGTACTTTTGTATATTTTATATTTTAAAATACTGATAAATATGGATTTGGAAGACAAACTTAACTTCGATTTAACAAACAAAAAAAGGACATTCCAAAGTCGCCATATTTTCATTGCATTGACGTAATTACCTCCAGGGTATCTCTAAGGGTCGGTCAAGCCAGTACACCACTCTGGTTGGTTGAGACATTTCTTAGCAAATTGGCCTCATCAGCCAAATGCGATTCACAGTTAGACTTCGCACCAATTCCTATAGAACAAACTGACACAACTATTTACTAGCAGCATTAAGTTGGCTTACTTCCCTTATTCTAACATTGCGCAAGTATAATAATATTGTATCCTCATGTAAGTAGATTGGTTCAGAAAGTATGCATTACATATATTGTATTCTCATGTAAGTAGATTGGTTCAGAAGGTATGCATTACATATATTGTATTCTCATGTAAGTAGATTGGTTCAGAAGGTATGCATTACATATATTGTATTCTCATGTAAGTAGATTGGTTCAGAAGGTATGCATTACATATATTGTATTCTCATGTAAGTAGATTGGTTCAGAAGGTATGCATTACATATATTGTATTCTCATGTAAGTAGATTGGTTCAGAAGGTATGCATTACATATATTGTATTCTCATGTAAGTAGATTGGTTCAGAAGGTATGCATTACATATATTGTATTCTCATGTAAGTAGATTGGTTCAGAAGGTATGCATTACATATATTGTATTCTCATGTAAGTAGATTGGTTCAGAAGGTATGCATTACATATATTGTATTCTCATGTAAGTAGATTGGTTCAGAAGGTATGCATTACATATATTGTATTCTCATGTAAGTAGATTGGTTCAGAAGGTATGCATTACATATATTGTATTCTCATGTAAGTAGATTGGTTCAGAAGGTATGCATTACATATATTGTATTCTCATGTAAGTAGATTGGTTCAGAAGGTATGCATTGCATTTATAGCTATCTCTACTCCCCACCCACCCCACCCCAATTGAGTTCTTTAATACTCCCTCTCCCCACTGCATTAATGTATAGCCCCGTACCTTTCTCTAATCTCCCCTTCTCTCACTCCTTTCATTTAAAATCTCCCCTTCTCTCACTCCTTTCATTTAAAATCTCCCCTTCTCTCACTCCTTTCATTTACAACCTCACTCAACGTCTTTCCATACTAACTCCTTTCCTCCATCGTTTTAATTTTTAAAAAATAATTTAAAAAACGTATCTCCTCACCCCTTTCTCTACTAGCTCACCCCCACATCCGTTCTCCATTCTGTATCTTGTTTCAGCTTCCCTCCAACCGGCCAGTTTCTACACCATGTTTTATGTTCTGACGATGCCTAGATTCCGGCCGTCTGTTACCAAGTTCTGATATGATTGATAACAACGCGGCTACTGGTTCCTGACTCAGGTCGTCTGCAGCTTGTTTACAGGAAACGGCTGGCAGACGTATTGAGCAATTTTTGTGTTGTTTTATTTCCTTAATTTGAGATCAGATATGAGTTGGGCTTGAGTAGATCTCATTTTGATAAAGTGATGAGATTAGCTGATTATTTCCAAACGATGAGATAAGCATCTTATTATAAATTGATGAGATAAGCTAAACACAAAACGTATGTCTATCTTTAATATAAAAATATAAACAATATAAAAAAACAACCAAAAAACGAAAAAACAAAAACATAACAAAAAAAAGCACATCTGATACATTGGAGGGTAAGTAAAATAAAAGTACAGAAACTAACTCGAAGAATGAATTACGTCCTATAGCACGAAGACAAGTGACACATAGGCAGCAGATAAGAAGTCATGACGAAAAAGCAATAGACACACGACACACAACACGTTTTAAGACACTGGGCCTGTCAACGGGGCCCCCGGGTACCCGGGGCAAGGTACCCGTTGCCGTGCAAATAACCAGGTAGTAAAATTGCGCCCGGGTACCAGTGAAAATGAGTCTGCCATGTCTATACCACTCAATACAAACGGTGTCCAAACTGCGGTTCGCGCACAATTTATCAAATTTAAAATTTTCGTTTGAAATATATGCTGTGACTGTGAAATACGTTTAACGCCGAAACGTTTAAGAATAAATATCTGTTCACAGGAAATAAAATACGGTCCCGACAAACTTCAATGTATTTTGATACATCTTTTTTCCTCTGAACATGAAACAAAAATCTCTTAAGGGGCCGTCCATAAATGACGTCGCACTCCTAGGGGGGGGGGTCACACTTTTGTGACGATGCGTGACGAGGGGGGGGGAGGGGGGTTGAAGAAATGTGACGTCACATCAAAAGGGAAACTTTAAATAAAACTTCCACTGAAATATTTGGTGGCTAACAATTTATTTAATGAATTTTTTTTTATTTTTTTTAAAATCAGGGCTTTCTCAATGTGCCGGTCGGTAGGCCATCAGATGCTGGTTGGCGTAAGCTATCAAGAGACGAAAATGAAATCTAATTATAATCCTTAAGTTTGAGAACTCACAAGATAACGAATGAAAATTGTTACACTGTGTCGTTTGATGTTGACATCAAAGCATTTGTGATGTAACCGCAGCTCCGTCGGCGAACTTTTTTGCCCGTTATCCCAAATAATACCAGTTTATGTGTGCGTTACCCCCCCCCCACCCCCAGACTCTAGGTACTGCTCACATGATCGGGGATATGGGGGATCGTTGTTAGCCCCAAAAAAAAATGCTATCGGTGAGTTTTACAAGCATGACAAGTGTCTAAAAATGATCAGAATAGGATTATGTGTAGATATTTTAAGTCAAAACGTCACGGAATATCCTTTTTCTTTTAAAAAAATGGGGGGGGGGTGGAATCTATTTGATAGAATTATAAACGTTTTAAGTTTGATATAATTGTTCGGTTGGTTTTTTGGTCAAACACCCCTGGCCATTCTAGATATAATGATAAATGAGCCCATTTTAAAGTTGTCAAGTATTCATTAACTTTATTTAATGCATCAAATTCTTGACATTGCAATTCGAGATGAGCACAAAACAACTTTTCTTCTTAGCTCAGTTTTGAAGGCATTAATTTTAAATATCACAGAAAGGAAACTTGATACAGTCAAGTCACGTGGATTAAGATTATTGTCACTCGTGTCAATATAAATGAAAGTAGGGTGGATTTAGGTGTCTTCATATAGTACGTAAGTAAGAAATCTACATAGTTGTCATATTTTTAAAAAATGCATTTTCTGGAAGCAAACGGTTCAATAATGGGCATATGTTCCAAGCGTTCACGTACACATGGCGTATTTTAATATATGTAGTGGATTGTAGTGGATGTTATGTGTCCCAAATGAGTCTGCATTACCCCCAAGAATTCCTTTTTGACCCCAGATGAGTTTATTTACCCCTGTTCGCCGACCTCTTTCTTACGGGTTGCCCGTCAGTCAATTGAGGGATTTTAAAAAAATACATTTTAAAAATATTATTTTAAAATATTTTTTTTTCTAAACAAAGACGTTAACCGTGATGATTAATAGTCAATGTTTAATTTGTATTCATTAAAATAAAATATTATCTAAGGATGTTAACACAGTTCGTTTTTTGAAGGCCGGTTAAACGTTTTTAAAAAATGCTTCACGCGGGTTACGATATTACAATGTAGATCTTCACTAAATAAATAATAAATACTTAAATGACAATAAAAGTGATTCGAAACTTACTTATTTTCAAATAGAAAATAATGTTGTTTTGAAGGTGGGGGTGGGTCAGAGCTTTGTGACGTATTTTTAGAGGGGGGGGGGTCTAACTTTTTGTGACGACGCGTGACGAGGGGGAGGGAGGGGGTAAAAATCGGCTAAAATCGCGTGACGTCATTTATGGACGGCCCCTAATACAAATAGACTTCGGTCTTTTTAATGAATTAAGGAACACGACCGCACCGCCGAGAATTGCACAAAGGGCTGCAAATAAAAGAAAAGCGGCGTGTTGTTTTGTTAATAATTACACACCTGCTTTTATTATATGACAGGACACTTTGAAATACACCGATAACATTGATTTACCCGTTGAGACGAGACAATGTTGTTTATCTAACATCAATCTTCAGTCCACTCCTATGGGGCCATCCATTAATGACATCACGCACCTAGGGGGAGGGGGGTCCCCACATTTGTGACGATGTGTGACGAAGGGGAGAAGGGGGAGTTTAAAAATTGTGACGTCACGTCGAAACACGCTACTTTAAATATAAGTTCCACTTAATTATTCAATTTATTACTAATTATTTTATAACGTTTTACATGGATTCACGCGTGTTACGATATTAGAGTGCAGCCTTACACTAAACACATACTAAAATGACAATAAAGTGATTTGAAACTTGCACATTTTCAAATAGGAAAATACCGCTTTTAGTGGGGGTGGGGGGTCACAGCTTTTTGACGTCATATTTGATGGGGGTCTAAGTTTTTGTGACGAAGTGTGACGAGGGGAGGAGGGGGGGGTAAAAATTGTTAAATATCGCATGACGTCATTTATGGACAGCACCTGTCCCCACCATAATTTTAAAAAAAATAATTATCTGTTTATTGCGATGTTAGATGTAAATATTTCAGTTCAATGCATGATTTTCACTACAATAACAAGAATAAATGCAGTTTTTTATTTAAAAAAAAATCTGGACAAAAATAAAGGGTTGAAAATCATTTGGGATTGATGCAAATTTTAAAAGTATGCGGGAGCGATTTGTTTGTAAATAGTTTCTACCGCCGCCTAACGGACATTAACATTCAAGCTGAACGGCCCGTATGACCTGAACGAACGTTACGTCAAAATTGTTGATATTTTGTTCAGTTTACTGTAGTTTTAGTTTATGAGTGTGACGAATGCATTTACAGAAGAAATGAAAGTTTGTAGTGCATTAAAGTTCACAAGTCTGTGTTACTGGATGCATGCCGTTGGCTATTGTGTAGCGGTCATGACGACCGACAATTACGTGGCGTGTCGAACCGGTACCCGGGTACCCGTTCAAAATTTGGACGGGTACCCGGCAGCTTTTTTTTTCGAAAATATTGACAGCCCTATAAAACACACGGGAAATAAAACAAGTTATATATCCCCCTAAATGTGTCCCTTAATAAGCCTGTGGCCGAGAGTATTTGCTCTGATATGACAGCAAGTTTGAGGTTATCCCACGCATCCATCTTGTCACGTGAGAATCACGAGATTAGTGACGTGGAAGTAACATGGGTAGAAAGCGCGCGAAGGCAGTTGTCAGAGAGGAATGACGAATGTGTGGCTGATGTCTCCACGTTGTGAAACCTCAAAGTTATATTTCTGTATATATTGTGCATATTAAAGTTATTTTGTTGACAACAGTATTTCAAGGATTAATCGCACGAAAGTTTGTATTGTGAGAACGCCTACAAAATACATTAACAAGTAAACCATTTACACATCCCTAAATTGATATGATCTAACATGAAATAAGATCATTGTATCGTTATGTCAGGTTCAGTCTGTATGGGGAAATAGGCATACTGAAGATTTAGGGAACACAAATGAGAACCACTGGTCACACACTTCACCTGATTGGTTATAGACAAATACGGGATGTTACAAGTGGCACAGAACACTGAGAACCACTGGTCACACACTTCAACCTATTGGGTATAGACGAACATGGGATGTCACAGGTGACACAGACAGTCACATACTCCAACTGATCTGTCATGTCAAGTCTAGTTAGAGGTCATCAAGGAAGGGGCGTAACTCTATAATGATGTCATCTGAGCTGACAACGTTAAAGTAATGAGCACCCAGGGCTCTTTGAAACGATATGTTTTCAGTGCAGTCTTGAAGGCCGTAAAAGTAGGAGTAACATTAATGTGAATGGTAGAGTTTTCTATTGTTTTGGAGCACAAGAAAATAATTTAAAACTAATACGTTAAAGTACTTTCATATAATATTACTAAAAACGTTGGGCGGGCGCTTATGAGGTTTTACATATGCACTTCACTCATTCTCTCACTTATAGATATCTGTTTTGCCTTCTTAATTAT